>PVJL010003694.1:42785-147951 GCA_004026885.1 Lyroderma lyra | reverse complement strand
AAAAAAAAAAAAAAAAAAAAAAGAAAGAAAGAAAATCAATCAATGTGATACACCACATAAACAAAATAAAAGATAAAGATCATATGATCATATCAATTGATGCAGAAAAAGCTTTTGACAAGATACAACATCCATTTATGATCAAAACACTAAATAAAATAGGTATAGAAGGAAAGTATCTCAACATAATAAAGGCCATATATGACAAACCCTCATCTAACATCATACTGAATGGGGAGAACCTGAAGCCTATTCCCCTAAAATCAGGAACGAGACAGGGATGCCCCTGTCACCACTGCTATTTAATATAGTACCGGAAATTTTAGCCTCAGAAATTGGGCAAGAGGAAGGAATAAAAGGTATCCAAATTGGGAAAGAAGAGGTCAACTTGTCACTATTTGCAGATGACATGATCCTTTATATAAAAAATTCCAAAGATTCCACCAGGAAACTATTAGAAACAATAAACGAATACTGTAAAGTCTCAGGATACAAAATCAATGTACAAAAATCAATAGCATTCCTTTATACAAACAACAAATCCTCAGAAAAAGAAGTGAGGGAGTCAATTCCTTTTGCTATAATAACAAAAAGAATGAAATACCTGGGAATTAACTTAACCAAGAATGTGACAGACTTATACACAGAAAACTATAAGACACTTTGGAAAGAAATTGAAACAGACAGTAAGAGATGGAAAAATATCCCCTGTTCATGGATAGGAAGACTTAACATTGTTAAAATGGCCATTCTGCCCAAAGCAATCTACAGATTTAATGCAATACCCATCCAAATCCCACGATCGTATTTTCACGAAATAGATAAAAGAATTACCAGATTTATATGGAACCATAAAAGACCTCGAATTGCCAAAGCAATACTACATAAAAAGAATAAGACTGGTGGCATTACACTCCCTGACTTTAATTTATTTTACAAAGCATCAATAGTCAAAACAGCTTGATATTGGCAGAAAAACAGAAATATAGACCAATGGAACAGAAGTGAAAACCCAGAAATAAATCCAGAAATGTATGGACAAATAATTTTCGATAAAGGAGCAAAAAACATACAATGGGGAAAAGACAGTCTGTTCAGTAGGTGGTGCGGGGAGAACAGGAAAAACATATGCAAAAGAATGAACCTGAACCATGAACTCTCTCCATATACAAAAATTAACTCAAAATGGATTAAAGACCTTCATATCAGACCTGCATCAATACACTGTATAGAAGAAAACATCGGTACTAAACCTATAGACCTAGGACTCAAGGAAGACTTCATGAACCTGACCTCAAAGGCAAGGGAAGTAAAAGCAAAAATAAATGAATGGGACTCTATCAAACTAAAAAGTTTCTGCACAGCAAAAGAAACCATCAACAAGGCAAAGAGACAGCCAACTGAATGGGAGAAAATATTTGCAAATAATGCATCAGATATGTGTCTGATATCCAAAATATATAAAGAACTAATAAGACTTAACCACAAGAAAAAGAAACAGCTCAATTAAAAAATGGACATAATAACTAAACAAACACTTCTCCCATGAAGAAATACAAATGTCCAGCAGACATATGAAAAAATGCTCATCCTCACTAGCTATCAGGGAAATGCAAATCAAAACCACAATGAGATACCACCTCACACCTGTTAGAACGGCTGTTATCAACAAGACAAGGAATAACAAGTGCTGGAGAGGATGTGGAGAAAAAGGAACTCTCGCACACTGCTGGTGGGAGTGCAAACTGGTACAACCACTGTGGAAGACGGTGTGGAGGTTCCTCAGAAAATTGGGAATGGAGTTACCATTTGACCCAGCAATCCCCCTTCTGGGGATCTACCCAAAAGACTTGAAAACCTTTGTCCGCAAAGACTTATGTACCCCAATGTTCATTGCAGCGCTGTTCACAGTGGCCAAAACATGGAAACAACCAAAGTGCCCTGCGACAGATGACTGGATATAGAAGCTGTGGTACATATACACGATGGAATATTACTCAGCTATAAGAAAGGATGAAATATTGCCATTTGCAACAAAATGGATGGACCTGGAGATCATCATGCTTAGTGAAATAAGCCAGACAGAAAAAACAAAGAACTGTATGACCTTACTCATATGAGGAACATAAAACTGAAAGCAAAGAAAAAAGAAATGAAGAAACAAATAACCCATGGACACAATCAATAGTTTAATGTTTATTTGGGGACGAGTGGGTTAGGGAGGGGAGAAAGGGGAGGGGGTTGGAGAGGAGGGGGGGAAGCTAAATACAAGGTGATGGAAAGAGAAGTCACATTAGGTGGTGAACTTATTATACAACAAGTTGACAATGCACTGTAGACTTGTATGCCTGATACCTATGTATTCCTTGCTAACAGATGTCACCCCAGTAAGTCTAACAATAAAAATAAAATTTAAAAAGATGGGTTTTTCTGTTTTTGAAAAAAAAACATAAAACAGAAAAACTGTCATTGGCATTTTGATAGGGATTACTCTGGATATTCTTACTATAGATCACTCTGGATATTATTGATATCTTAACAATATTACATCTTCCAATCCATATACTTGGGATGTGTTTCCATTTATTTATTTTTTCTTTAATATCTTTCAGCAATGATTTGTAGTTTTCATTGTACAAATCTTACCCAAGCAGGTAAGTTAATTCTTATGTATTTTATTCTTTTTGATGGTATTATAAATAAAATAATTTTAATGCCCTTAAAAAAATGAAACTACTGATTCAGAAACTGCCTGTTTGAATATTCTCTACTTACTGGAGCAGCTTTTTGGAAAGTACATACCACCTGTGTTTAAATAAGGATTGGCTAATAAGTAAAAAGATTTTTAAAATGTCAGTACACATGCAAATTAGTGTGGTTACTGAAAGTTGCTACTTTATAAGAATGTACACTTTTTTTAGTTACCTCTTTGAGTTCATGAGCCACATAGTACTGTGGTTAATGCTACTTTTATTGCACTGCCACTACTACCAAAATTACTGTTTATTTCATAAACAGTATGTACTAGCACCATGGGAGTATTTTATATACATTATCTCATATAATCACATTATCAGGTAGATAGCATTGTCATCTGCATTTTATAGATGAGGAAACTGAGGCACAGAATGATTTTCATTTCTTGCTTATATGCACAAAGCTAATAAAACAGTGGAATGGGGATTGGGTTTTAGGTTGATCAGGAGCATATACTTCTAATTAGTACTTGAAAGTCACATCTCATTTTTTACCAGAAATGAAAATTCTTATTGATCATCCGTCCTATTTACCAAATTTATCTCTAAATGACTTTATTTTATCAACAAATGAAATCCATCTTAAAAAGCAATGATGTTTTGCTAGCACTGTGGTTTTTCAAAAGATAGGTATCAGTAGCTAAAGTTAATTTAAAAAGAGGAACTCCCAGAATGGTTTGCATCGTTAAAATGAGTTATCACTCAGTTTCTTAAGGTTCAACTTTGAAAGGGTAGTATCTATTTGTGTGTATATACATGTGTGTTTACTTAAAAAAAAGTCTGTCATATTTATTGCCGCATCTCCTATTTAACAGGGAATTTCCCGTTAGAGTTACACAAACAGAAAGTGCCAAATTGACTATATTTCTTCACATTTCATCACTTAGGCTTTATAATCCAGATAGTCTTAGGTGAATCTGCAAATCATGCAAAATGTGTCTTGCCACATCCCTTTATTTCAGCACTTCCCTTTTAATCATTTCTTCTTGTACTCTCTTCTCTCCTCACTCAAAAATGCTGAGATCAGTGAGTTTCATCAGCCATGCGCAGAGCCCTGAATTTCAAGGTTCCATTCTGTCTTATCTTGCCTGGGTGCTCATTTCATAGGATTCAAATTATCCCTTTCACCATCTGACCAAAATCTTATTGTCACAGAATAACCAATAGCATGTAAGGAGAAAAGAGAGTAGAGAAAATTAATCCACAGGAAGATATAAATGACTAATAAGAGAAGTTTATTAGATCAAAAGGGGTATGTTCATTTTGGGCTGAATACCATTCTAGTCCTTCCTCAACAATAGCAGATTCTACGTGGGGACTTTCCTGGTCTTCTACTAATGCTATGCTAATCCCTAGTTGGACATTATTTTAGGATGGCACCAGAGACTACTTCCACTTTTGGAGTGTTATATGGGCCACTTAATTTATTTTGGTTGACAAAGAATGAGGTTGTTAGTTGTAGACACTGATGGAGGTGGGGGTGGGAGGCAAATCTTCTAAGGAGACCCACAAATGTGTCCATGAGAAATCACTGAATTTTTATTCTGGAGAGGAGTGTTTGTGGTGGTTGTGGGGATTGTTTTTATTTATTTATTTTTAACAGAGAGAAACTGAAAACTTTAAAGGGTCTTGTTGCCTCTAACAATGCTTTTGACTTATAGGGTGTCTGGTTTTCTGACATACCAACTTTTCTGTCAGTTTTAAAGTGAAATAGTATTTGGGGCATGCCACCTAGTGGTGATAGGTTTTGGTTTATTGCTCATGGGAAGACAGTAAATCAAACCCTAGTAAATCAAAATCTCCTAGGCTTGAAAGCCATTCCAGAGGTCATCTAGGTCATCTTTTAGCTTTTACGTAAGCAGGTAAGGACATCACCCTTTCTGTGGACCTGAGACAGAAAGGACAGGGCAGTTCAAAGCCGCTGGAGCTCAGAAGCAGAGGCGCTCCTGTTTCCCCAGTGAACTTTGAACGGTGGTGGCCTGCCTGGCTGGGACTCAGCTCTGTATCCCCACAGGCTTTTTGGCAGTCCCAGCAACAAATGCTTAGAAGACAAGGCTCTTTCTGAGTCTTAGCCCCAACTTAACGCATGTCCTCTCTCTGACCTCTTTTTCTCCATTGCCCTTCTCCCACCTCTTGGCTGCTCCTTCCTCTTTCACATACCCTGATAGTTTTATAGCTTTTCTTCCATGGTCAAGCTTTATGTACCTAAGAATTGCTATATAATACTTTAAAGATATTGCTACAATTTCCTTTTTAAATTTCCTTTATGCTTTTTCTTCCTAAAAGAAAAAAGGATTTCATATTCAATACAGAACACTCAGAAAACAGAACCCTGCTACACCCTCCCACCCCCTGCAAACACACTAGCCACATGACCATTCACGGAGAGCTAATCATTGTTTAACATTTGGGCAAAAATCCTTATAGCCCACTTTTCTGTGTGTGTGTGTGTGTGTGTGTGTGTGTGCGTGCGTGTGTGTGTTTAAAAACCAAAATCCAAAAATTATGTAAAATACTTTTTTTTACTTAGTAATAGATCATGAGCATTTTCTCATGTCAATAAATGTTCTTCTATGTGACTTTAATAACTTCCTCACACAGTGGCCAAAACATGGAAACAACCAAAGGTCCCTGCGACAGATGACTGGATAAAGAAGCTGTGGTACATATATACACAATGGAATATTACTCAGCTATAAGAAAAGATGAAATACTGCCATTTGCAACAAAATGGATGGACCTGGAGATCGTCATGCTAAGTGAAATAAGCCAGACAGAAAAAACAAAGAACTGCATGATTTCACTCATATGCGGAATATAAAACTGAAAGCAAAGAAAAAAAGAAATGAACAAACAAATAACCCATGGACACAATCAATAGTTTAATGTTTATTTGGGGATGAGTGGGTAAGGGAGGGGAGAAAGGGGAAGGGGTGGGAGAGGAGGGGGGGAAGCTAAATATAAGGGGATGGAAAGAGAAGTCACATTAGGTGGTGAACTTATTATACAACAAGTTGACAATGCACTGTAGAATTATATGCCTGAAACCTATGTAATCCTTGCTAACAGATGTCACCCCAATAAGTCTAACAATAAAAATGAATTAAAAAAAATAATAAATATTTGGTAACAGATGTCACCCCAATAAGTCTAACAATAAAAATGAATTAAAAAAAAACTTCCTCATAGGATGCACCAGAATTTACTTAATTACAGTTAAATTTGAGGAATGTGAGAATGGTAGGGAATATTTTTAATTCATAGTTATACGCTTCATACTTTATGAGTGTCTATTGTGTGCTATACTGTACAAGGCAATTTTTATATTCATAATCAATTTTAACCTTCATAAGATCCCTGTGATCACCAATGAAGTAGGTGTTGCGATGCCATTCTACATTAGAGGACACTGAAAGTCTGAGAAGTTGAGTAGCTTGCCCATGATTTGTAAGAGGGACACGGAGTAAGCAAACTGCGATCTCTGGATCTGTGGTCCCTCCTCAGCCACTTCCTGAGGTCCTAATATGTAAGAGCTTGGGGACGGATTTAAAAGGGATATGTGAGTACAGTATATTCTACTTTTTTATATCCTCATTTCTATTCTGAAGTCATAACGTTCTGACAGTGACACTGTTAGTCATCACCATGGAAACCAGTGATATATGCCATCTTTTTCTCTGGGGCCCTCCATCCCTCAGGCAGTTCCAGAAGCTGCCACAAAAATGAGATTAGCTCCTTTTTCTTAGCATCTTTAAGTTCCTTCACTGGTTTGCAAATACCTCCTCTACTAATCTTTTCCTCGAATGTGTCTCTATACCTCCACCTACCTCTATCTTCTCTTGTATTGTCCCCTGCACATTCTCATGGCTGTGATTACTGGCCATGTATTTTACTATTCCTTTGTTCTCTTTTACCTTGCTCTTCCTTTTCTTCTTACATGTGGGAACAATCTTTGTTGATTCCACAAGTTGTTCCATATCCCTGTTAACATCTGCATGGAGAAGCCAAGCCAATTTTCTTATGGCTGCTAATTACTAAAATTTCAATGTCTAGGTGGTATTTCACTTCAATTACTAAAAAGTTACCATGAATAGATGCCTCTGACTGTAATTCTTGGAGACAAATGAAATCAAATCAATAACACTAGTTACCATCTACAGGGTGTCAGATGGATATTATAACAGGTTGTCTGTATTAGTCAACATTTTGTAAATGAGCTCAATTTGATTTTTGAAAATCTGATATTCTTTATTTTCTTGAGAGCTATTTGGCACATGAAGACAAGCTATCCTTATTACAACACAATTTGGAGTGATGAAATCATATGAATTTCCTAGTGAATATGTTAAATGTTTTCTTTGTTACCAAGTAGCTTTCAGTTCTCAAACGAATACAGTGAGACTGACCATACAGTAACAGAAAACAGTATCTCGCTTTGAAGAAGACATTCAGAACAAATTTTCTTGCAACTGTCATTAGTAGTCATTTTTTCATTGTTGACCTTCCCTCTTTTTCTCTCTCCTCCTTTTGAGTCACTTAATAAGAAAAACAGAAAAAGTATGCTGGTTTAATAGTTTTCTCATCCTTCATGTAATCCCCTTTAAAACATTATCCTTCACTTTAGTTTGTCTTTCCCGGCAGGAGCCTAAGCATCTATGCCTGGACACCCCACTGCAGAGGGGCTGTGAGGATGTGAGAAGCACTACAACACTGTAGGAGTAGCTGGCTGAGCCTCATTGACTGGGAGAAAGAGTTGAAAGAATTGAAAACCTGGCTGTGAAGTGGGTGCCCTGAGGACAGTATCCTTGTCTTTAAAATCCACGTACCTAGACTGCTTCTAACTCAGTGAAAGTGGGTCTGAATATCTTACAAAGTTCTGGATGGCCCCCAGTTCAGAGGACCAGTGGGGGCTGACAGGCAGTACTTGAGGTGCCATCTTTCACTTCGCTTGCCATTCTGGGGCTGGAAGGGAAGGCCTTGAGTTGACTTTTGTTTGTGGATTACCTCCCCATGTCTGTATACACCTTCTCTTCCTGCCTTGGTAAGTGAACTTCTCATTGCTAGTTTTCATCCCAAATGCTAAGCTGGAGGTAGAATAAGTCACTGCTTTGCTCTGCCATGTGCCAGAATTTGCAGAGGGCAGATGACCAGGTGCCACGCAGGCTGAAGCCTCGTTCAGTTCTGGTGATTCTGTTGGCATAAAGGAACTAGATAGAATGAGTTGAATCTAAAGTTAAACTAAACCAGTAGGCCATTTGCTTGGTGGCCTCTATGGTAATGTGCCCTTTTTGGACAAAGGAATAGGGGAGTGGCAGTGGCCCTCAAGGCTCACAGTGGTCCATACTCTTGGCATTTCCTGCATTTCCCTTGCATTTCCCCTCACTAGAATGAACCCTGCAATACTCTGTCCCAGGTATTGTATTAAGAGCTTTATATACATTCTTTCATTGTATATGTGTAATAATAGTATTATTACTGTGCTATTATTACTGTATTTTTCCAGATGACAAAATAGAGGTTCCATAATCATTTTGCAGCTCTGGTGCTGAGCTCAGCATTTGATACATATTGACGGTTCAAAAATATTTGTTATTTAACTGAAATTTGGCCAGTTCTAAGGAGTTAATCTCATCATGATGGAAACCCTGGACTGCAATCAAGGCAAGTGTTTTCCTTAAGAAAGAGTATGAAGAAGCACACTCATTACTAGTCTCTAGGAGTTCTTTGGGGATACTTTCGATCCCACAATAGGGTTGTAGGGGAGGAAAAAGTTTTCCTAGATCCTCTTAGAGTCCCCTGGCTGGGTCTGAAAATTAAACTGAAAACAACTAGATTAATAGGAGAGAAGCATACACACTTACTGAATATAAGTTTTGTGTGATACAGGAGCTTTCATAAGGAAATGACTCAAAGAAAATACCTACTTATTTTTATGCTTGATGATGAGTGAGAAGTTGAGTAGAAATATGGTAGGTTAAGGAATATGAAGTGTAGTAAACTGGGGACAACTTAGCAAGGCCTGTTTGTTAGGATTCTTCTTTGTTTGTCTTCAGAGATAAGCACGCTCCTTTCCTCTGAGTACAGGGAGGGAGCCGCTCACATTAGGGTTTTATGACCTGTTTCTGGGAAAAGTGTTGTTCAGGGAGGGAGAGAGGGTCAGAGTGAATTTCTTGTCCTTTTCTCAAACTCCTTCAGCTTAAAATATTCAATATGCCAAGGTGCCAAATCCCATCAGGGTCAGTCTTCTTTTTCTTTGCTGCTGCTCATAAAGTGCCTGGAAGAATCCTTCCTGATTACTATGTAATGCTCAGATTTGTTACGTCCTATTTCAGTACATACCAGCAAGTTGATAGGTATAACTTGTAAAGAGGGCTGTGTGGTCCAATACATTGGCTTAAATCAGCAAAGATGGTTTCTTCACTGCAGGGCTTTCTCCCATTTTTAATATGCTAATGCACACTGAGGATCTCCTAAAGAGGGGCACAAATACATGAATGCTAAGCAGTACTTTCCTGCCACATTTTATCATCTCTGAAACTATGATGCTTCTTAAAGACAATGGCATCTTACAGCAGCTGTTGGCCAGGTAGCAGTTGTGCCCTGGTGGTCACTGCCTGGACATGTATGAACTTGGGCACAGCTATTCCTGTTGTCATCCGGTCAACTGAGTTAGGTACATTCTTAGAACTTATGTGGTATTTAATTGCTCTTTAAAACATCTTCATAAAGATCATACCATGATTTGGTATTGAAATAAAAAGTTATAGGCATATGGCGAAGGTATGGAAGAAGAGCAGTGAGGTATATGTACAATGTTAAAGCAGCAAAAATTATTGTAGGGTCAATGGCAATTCCATATTTTCTTGCAAAGCAACAACTGAGTGCTTGATAAAACTTAAGAGAGGAAGACACCAAATAGTTGAGACCATATTTTATTACTAAAGTGGGTGCAAAAGGAATGCCTACCAGATGCCAAGAGAGCAATACAAATGAAACCAGAACTGTCAAATCTCTGACATAGCATTGTGTCTGAGTTTGATTGTTGTTGCTTTTTCTTTCTTAATAGTAGTTAATCGATATCCTTGTAGATGAAAGATGTTAGTGTGAAGCATTTCCAATCTTATTTAATTACTGGCTCTTTTTTCCCCCTAGGGAAATCTCTTGGAACTGGTGCTCTGGGGAATACATAAATACGAAATTATGTAGCACTTATTTCACCTCTACTAACTAAATGAATCCTCAACTATCATCTCATGATGTTGGCTGTATTATCTCCATGTTGGAAATGAGACAACTGAGGCACATGGAGATTTAGTAACTTGCCTACTAACACACGGCTAGTACACTACAGCGCGGATTCAAACCCAGGTGAGTGGATCCAGAATGTATGTTCTTTCCCACTATAGTTTATAGTTGGGGAAAACTCTGTTCTAGCAACAGACCTGGGGAGCAGAGTGCTGCAAATGTGACTCAGGGAAAAAACACGAATAAGTATCACAACTCCCACTGACTCTTAAAATATTCAACAGTAAATTATAGGCAAAAGTAAGGATTTCTCTCCTCTTTGTATTGTCAATGCATTATAACCTTTTGATTATTCCTAAATGATTTACATCCCCTCCAGATTATGAAGATTAAGAAAGAAAGTCACTTTCAGAAGAGGAGTGAAGCACGGCAAGCTTAACCTGAACAAAATACCAAGAACAAGCCAGGTAAATGGCCCCAATTTAGGCCATATCTGAATGTTCTGAAGGGGTCCATTGCCTTACTGCTGCCGTGCTTCTGGGGAAGCTAATGCATTTTTTTCACAAAGTTGGTTGGGGTGGAGGGGGGGAACTTATAGAAATTAGACTGCTCTGTGCCACTCTTCCCATCTTTTGACTAGTTGCTATTTGTGAGATAAGTTTCAGTGAACCAGATAGAGTTGCTGATAGATGTAACACTCTTCTATTAGCTTAGCCTCTAGGGAAGAGGCAGGTGACAGAGGATTTAGGCAGTGAAATGAACCTGAGAACAAAAGATGGTGTCATTGTTTGGAGCCCCAGTGCTGTTCAGGTCCCATTGGCTCCAGTTTCCTAGGCAGGTGACCATGAGGATGATTCTGCTTACTCCATCTCCTTAAGCAGTTTTGAACTCTGCAATGGGATTTCTCCACATGTGGGCTGCTTCCTGAGATTAGTTTGACCTTCCTGAGACATGTCTGGCTTTATAAAAGCTGCAAGTGAATACAACAAGTACCTTATGGTAATTTAGGACATTATACTCTTCCGGACACAAAATGCTGTTTAGTTGCTATTTATCTGTGCCAGCTGGGTAAGAAAGGGAGATGATTCATAGCCCAGTCTACTGGGACAAGTGAAAGGCTTGATTACATCTTGGTTCCAGGCTGTCTTGTGGAACAAATGCCTTGGCATTCATGGGTTCCAGAAGGACTGTAATGATGACACAAAGTCCAAGATTTAACTTGGGATTGGCTTTTATGAGAGAGAACACAGATGTTAGACTAATTGTGGATAGGATCTTTTCTGTTCACCACCCAAGGTGGATAAAAGATATGGATTCCAGTTTATATGTGAATTGTAGCTCCAAAGAAATCAGAGGGAAATGGCTATCTTTATGGCAGCTGGCTAAATGGCAAGTATCTAAATAAAAACAAAGGAGACATTATGATTCCCAAGGCTAAGAGAATGTTAACAAATGAGAAATTCTAGTGCATGAAAATAAGTCATCCTTGTATACGTGTATGATAGCTGCTCCATACATATATTATGCTATGAACCAATTGGTAATAAAATTTTGACAGGGTTCATTACACTAAGTTTATAAATCAGGCTTCTGGGTTTAAGCATTAGAGAGACACTCTTTGTTCTGGGAAGCTGCAAACTAGCAGGCGCTTGATAAGAAAGTGCTAGAAGGAGTCCAGCTGTTAGCTATTATCATGTTTCTTCTGAACACACTATATAAGGCATGTATAGTTACAGAGAGAGTCTGGGGAGATTAAAAACCATGGTTACATTAATGTACACCTATCTCAGGGGATCTGGATTCACTTTTCTCTCATAAGGCATGCTTCCTGCAGCTTTTCTGTTTCATCTGGCAGGCTGCCTTTGGAGTATGTAGTGCCTCAAGTCACTCTCAGTAGCATTGGAAGATAGAAGCTGAAGGGGTTCAGAAACAGTCTCCCCAGAATGTGCCATTTTGGTGTGCAGACTATTTTAAGCTGAAGACAATCAAGGTCCAAAAGATTCAGGAAAACCTTTTCCATTAAGGCAGAATAGAGGCTAGGGCAAGAGAGCTAATAATCCACTTGCATGCCAGTCAAGAATGTGTGTGGCACCTGAAATATCCTCATATACAAGTATTTTGCTGGAGGTAGAATGGCATGTAGATAACTACTATTTCAGAGTCACAGTAATTTGTCTCTAATAAAATTAAATCTGCAGTCTTTCACTCACATGGAAATCGTCTCAGTTTAGAAAAAACATATTTGAATACCAATGCAGTGGTATAACATATTAATTATATTGCAAATTTTCTTAATCCCCATTTCATTTTTTTAAGCAAAGATAACTATTTCAAGAATTTTTAAATCAGATTTTAAAACCTCTGTGGAGCAACCAGGCCAGAGAAGGGCCAGCCTCTCAAGGGGCAGAGTTTTCTGAGCTAACAGGCCACTGTTTTTCCCTTCTTTAACAAAAAGCCAGGAGGTACAAATTCCTACTTAGGCCACAGCAAAATAACTTTTTTGTTCTGCTCTTCAACTCACCACATTAGTTATGCACTGGAGTCAAGCTACCGTCCTTCCTTCGCACCTGGGAGGTGATGGGTCCTGGAGGGCAGAGCCCAACTTTTGGGGCTGTTGCTGTCAGTATCAGAGTGCAGCCTGTTCAGCCAGCCATCAGGGGATCACTCAGCCCTGCGGGAGGTCCTCACTTGTAAAGAGTGAAGACCTAGAGTTCAGGTAGGTGTGGATGAGGGGTTATTTGTGTCGAATACTTAATTGATTTTCAAACAGACACAAGTTAATGCAGCACTTCATTATTTATGCATATCCAAAACTTCCTTGTGACAAGGCAAAGAAGAGAAGCACGTATGGCTTCCAGGGTATACCATATCTCATGTATCTCCTAGGGCAGGGCAGTTGCCAATTTAAACAGATGCTTATTTCATAACGGACTGCTGGTTGTGGTTGGGTGAGCTCTTGAAGCCATTCTGGTGACTTCATTTATATAATGGGAGAGGGGGTGGGCGGTGGACCAGATGTTTTTTTCAGGTCTCTTCTGTGATTCATTTAGAATCAGAGAAATAAAGAAATGACAAATTGCACCTTATTTTTTTCTTCTAAATGTGGTCCCTGCTTACTCCTTTACCTTTACAATAGTTGTTTTGTATCACTGAAGTGAGGGTAAGTCCTAAGATTTCTTTTCTTTGGGTTTTCAATGTAGTTTTACGATATAGTTGCCCTAGATTATATTTTGTATTCCTCCACATGTCTCTATGTAAAGATTACTTTAGGTCAGTTACCAATCATGGGAGAGTTACTTAACCGCTCTATGCCTCAGTTTCTTTAGTTGTAAAATGGGAATAATATTTCTACAGAATTATTGTGAGCACTAAATAAATTAATATATGTAAAGCTCCTTAGATGAGTACTTGGCATGTAATATAGTGTGTGATATTATTACTAATTTAATATTATCATCGAGGTTTTTTGAATCTTTACCACTTATGGCTTTCCTAGGCTCAGGGTTGGAAGTAGTGGAGCAGAGACACTAAAGTTTAGAAAACACTATAACTGACTAACATCTTAGATACATGCAAAACATGACATGTGTTGGAAACTACATGGAATAATATTTTACAATACGTGACTAGGCTCAGATGCTGATTTCAGGTGCTGCAATCATTGAAAGAATGAGATCAAGTGGGTTTGTACACCTCAGAGACAGGCTGAGATTGAGCTGGGCTGAGGAACAGGAAGGACTGAGCTACGTAGAAAAAAGTGAGGGGGGCATTCCAGATGCAAGAAAGCAGAGGGGTCAGAAAGAGCATGAGATGGTCTTGAGCAGTGGGCAAAAAGAGCGGGCAAAGCAGGTGAGTGGAAGGAAATAATATTGCACAGAATGGAGCTATAGTATGTAAGTTCTAGAAAGTTCTCTCTACTTAGAAGATTTTTCACTGATGGGAATGGTCAGGGGTAACTGAAAGTTTCTGAGTGAAGGAGAGAACAATAGATGGGGACTTAGAGTAGATTTCCATGGTTTTAGGGTTGCAGGGTGAGTCCACAGACACTAGTGAGGAGGTGGTTGCTCTGGTTGTGTCAGTGTGAGGAGATGCGGGCCAGTCTGGAGCACAGCAGAGGGATGAAGAGGAAAGAAAAAGAAAGACCCGCATTTCAAGGAAAAATTCATAGGAAAGTTAGCAAGACCTATCTATCAATTGGCTAGATAAAGGAATTGAAGTAGAGAGTAAATTAGGGATTATTACAAATGTTCAAATTGGTGGGTCTGAGAATTAGAGATATCAAAGAAAAACTGGAGGAGAACTGATAAGCAAATGAGAAGTTTGGTATTATATAAAATAAGTTTGCAGTGACAGTGTCACCTCCAGTGACAACAGCTGACATTTATTTACTATGTATCTGGCACTGTGTGTTTTATACATATAAACTAATTTAATTCTCAAGGAAAATGTTTGAGATAGATACTATTATTATTCTCATTTTTTGAAGGATGAGAGGTTAAATATGACTGACTCCAAATTTATATATTTAACCTGGGATCTAACTCCATGCCACCCGATTCCAGTACTTATACCAGAACCCTACTTCGCTTTAGTTACTCTCAGGAAGTCTACTCTGATAAGAAGTCAAGACTGAAAATAACAGTTTGGAGTCATCAGCAAACAGGTATTATTGCATTTATGGGAATGGATGAGCTTTCTGAAAGAGAAAACATGCAGAAAGGAGAGCAAATGACCAAGAATGAATCCTGGGGGTTGACTGAGAAGTCAACCACAGGGAATGGTGTAGAGTTCCAGCCTGTAAGGGTGAACGGATCAGCAAACAGGCTTAACGGTTGACCTTGAAAGGACTGGTTTGGGGAGAGGTCTGGGGATGGATATCAGGGTTAAGAAAGGAAAGCTTCATCATAGACTGGAGGGGGGAGTGACCAAGTTCTGTTAGGAAAATGAGGAAGAAAGAATAGGGTGGTCAATAAAGAGTTTATTTTTCTTCTCTCTCTCTCTCTCTCTCTCTCTCTTTCAAAATAAGAGAGACCTATACCTCAAGAAGTTAGAGGAAAGAAGGAGAATGCAATGTGGAAAAGGAAGAGAATACATGTGGGGAAGAAAATATCCAGAAGTCCCAAAAGGAGAGAATTAATAGCTTTTACTCTAGCTGTGGGGAGTATTGGAATGTCCAGTCTCAGGAATGGAAATGGGCCTTAAAATCTAGTCAGTTGTCTGGCCCTTGAGATAGATGCACTGTATCAAGGAAGATAAACTTGAATATTCACTTGCCCCCTAAATTAACTTACTTAGCAAAGAAATACATGTGGCATCTCCACTTGTATGTGTTTTAGGCATCTAAAATTTAATAAATCCAAAATAACCCATAATTTCTCACCCTTGCACCTGCAACTTGCATCTAACAGTGTTCCCCTCCATCCTTCTAGTTGTTTGGGCTAAAAAGCTTGGCTTCATCCTTAACTTTTCTGTTTCTCTCACACATAGCATCTAATTCATCAAGTCTTGTCCATCTGTCTTTAAGATTTATTGATAATCTGATAATTTCTGACTGTCTCCACTGATACTACCCTACTCTAAGCCACTGATAATGTTTGTCTGGACTAGTGTGGTCTCCCTGCCCCACCCAGATTCCTTTATAGTCTATTTGCCTCACAGAAGCAAGGGTATTTCTATAACAATGTCAATTGTATCATGGCATTCTGATGTCTAGAACTCTGCAATGGATTTTCATCTACCTCTGATCAAAATCCAGAGTCCTTGCCATGTGCTACAAGTCACTGCTTACCATTTCTCCCCAAGCTTCCTTTGCTTCATCTGACTGGTATTCGTGAACAAGCCAAGGATGTTCTTGTCTCAGGGCCTTTGCACATGCCTTGAACCATTCATTCAACAAATGTTTTTGAGTGCCTATTTTGTGTCAGGCACTATTCTAAGTAGTTGGGATACATCAGTACACAAGATGGATAAAGAACCTTGTCCTTGCTGAGATTACATTTCTAGCATGTCTGCATCTCTTGTTCCCCATGCTCAACTGTCACCTTATCAGAGAGGCCTTCCTGACCACCCGACTTACAATTGCAATCCCCTCTCACTGCTCCCATTATTCCATATTCCTTTATCCTGGTTTATTTTTCTTAATAACACCGATCACCATCTGACATATCATATCATTATTTCTTTGTTTATTACCTATCTTCCCAGTGGGATGGAAGCTCTTGGCAGGAACTTTGCTTGTTTTAGTCTTTACTATACTTTGAGAAGAGGGCACATAGAAGGTTGTACTTTTAAATATTTGCTGAATGAATTAATGCACGTGCTTGGTGAGCACTTTTAATTTGGAAACTCATGTTTTCAATTCTGGGATGATTTCTTGCATTTTTTAAATTTTTTTTTTTTGGTAATTTCTTTATATTTTTTCCCTGTTTCCTTTTTCTCAAGCTCCCATTATAATGTCAGATTTTGGACCTCCTCAGTGATTGCTGATTTTTATTATCTTTTATTTATTTTTATGGATTCTTTTTTTATTTTTCATCTAACTTCCAGGAGGTATCCTCAATTTTATTTTCTAATGCTTATGACATTTTAAGATTCTGCTATAATATTTATAGTTGCTAAGAGTTCTTCTATGTTCTCCCATGGTTCCTATTGTATTGGTATAATCATTTTACTTACAAACTGGACTGAATAAGGTAAAGCAGAAATCAACTTACTTCTTTCTCATCTCTGCCTGTTAAATCTCATTCCTGGATGTACTCTCAGCTGGGTCCCAAACTTTATTAGATAGGAAAAAAGTATCCCTTGGTCACTTTTAGTCACAAGAATAGCCTCCTGTTGATGATTTTTGTTTCCATGTAGTACAAAACTCTGATCCAGTTGCTTTTTCTCTTTCCTTCTGCCATCTTTCCTCCACCCCACCCCCAAAACTGTGCCTAACTAGGGAGAGAAGCATAAATGACAATTTACTTCCTTGTTTTACCTTGTCCTTTCACTCCTACCTGTTTTTTAGGTGCCATTTCTGACCTTTCCAGGGCCAGGCTCAGAAAGAGAGGGGATTCATGAAAAAGACTTTTTGTGGGTTGTGCAGTCTGTAATTTGATGACTTCCTCTGAGGTGGCAGGTGCACAATTGCTGGCTCTTTCCCTAAAGGGATGTTTTGGAGGTGTGCCCACTGAAGACTTTTTCCTGCAGCTCCCTTGATGTGGTTGGGGCTGCACCTCTATAGCCACTATAAGCCCACCCTCAGCACTTGGACTTCTGGCAATCCACCGGTATGTCACATTTCCCCCGCGAGGCAATGCTCTTAGGTAGGAGTGAACGTGACCTCAAGTTGGCTCCCTCCTATCTGTCCAACTTGACCCACAAGGAAACTCAGACACACTTGTCCTACTGCGTGCAGAAGTGTAGTTTGTTCCTAATGCATTTGTCTCTCTTCATTCTGCCATTAAACCAGCTACTCTAGTTGTAATCATTCCCCATTGTGTCTCCTTAGGCAGGAATTAGATACAACCTTTCTGTTTCACCAAGTACAGAGCGACACACCTGTCCTACTGCATGCGGAAGTGTAGTCTGTAATTTGAAGACTTCCTCTGAGGAGGCAGATGCACTAGTGGTGTCCAATGTTTTGGCTTTCCTGGTCCACATTTGAAGAAGAATTGTCTTGGGCCACACATAAATACACTAACATGAATGATAGATAATGAGCCAAAAAAGAGGTTGCAAAAAACTCTCATAATGTTTTAAGAATTTGTGTTGGGCACATTCAAACTGTCCTGGGCCACAGGTTGGACATCCCTGTTCTAGACTTCTACTCCCCCAGCTCCTCTCATCCATGAGCTGTCATTTCTATATATGAACCCACTTATTCTGCTTATAATGGCTCTGCTTTCCTGTCAGAACCATTCTCATACAACATTTACCGTGTTAAGACATGTAGCAAGCACTCAATAAATATTAGACAATTATAATAAGAAAGATATTGTTCATAGTAAATTTGAGGATGATAGGTCAATAATGTTAAACTATGTGAGTTCCACTGTTTAAGAACAGCAAAGAGAAGGAGTGGTACAAATGGAGACCATTTTTAACATTAATACCAAAAACTGCTCATACTTCTATAACAGTTTTCAGTTCACAAAGTATCTGCATATACCTTACTGTGTAAGGCTAAGATGAAGCATATATTGCAAATGGACATTTGCTTTTTCAACAATAAAAGTCCATGATCAAGAGAGCATCACAATTTAAATTGGAAAGTAGCTTATACTGTAAAGGGAATATTTATTTGAAACATGGATTTTTTTTCCATAGAGTTTCATCACAGAATGACATTGCCCTGTGCTCTCTAGTGTTATGGGGGAAGCCTTGGAATACCAGGAAGAAATAACAACCCTAATGGCTGTCCATAGAGTGTAGGGCTTAGATTTTTAACCAATTTCTTAAACACACACTTTATGAAATGTACCCTTTTTATTATACTGTATGGTGATTAGCTATAAATGATAGTAGCCAGTTTATAAATGACTTTAATTGCAATTAACTTTAGGGAGACAATATCCTTTTCTCATCTTGTCTTTTTACCCACAGGTGTATACAACACAATATGAAGGAAAATTGTGTTGTATACACCTGTGGGTAAAAAGACAAGTCTTGGGCTTAGCTCCTCGGGTCCAGTTCCTTCCCTTGCTCCCCTCTCAGGTTGGGCTCCTGGGCTCCTCTCAGCTCCAATGTCCATCCTTCCTTTGCCTGTGGAATTCCTAAAAGAATGTCCTGCTGTCCCCTGCATCTGACTTTTCTAATTGTTTGAATGGTACCCATACCACCAGAATCTCTGGAAGCACAAGGTTGTGGATGGTCTGCCACAGGGCAAAGTATAACACCATGCCACATGGCAAGGTAGAAGAGACAGCCTAAGGAAGGGAAAGGAGAGAATGAGATTTAGCTCTAGGGTTTTGTCTCCGAGGTTTTGAGCCAGAACTAAGGGCATCAGTGCTGACAGGTACCCTCCCTCCTTCTCTCCTGAGGGTTTGGGGACCAAGACACTGAGAGCTGCATTGAGACTAGCTGCCAGTGGGAACAGATTGTTTATGGCTTCAAATACGTGCTGCTTGTGAGGAGCATCGACTACTTAGTAGGAACATGCTGATGATGATGCACTGCCTACATCCTGCCTCAAGGAAAGGTAGTTGCTGTGGCTACTGGGAGTGCTCTCTGCTGTCAGCCCTGTAGGGATTACCTCCACTGCAGAGAGCCACTGTCATAGAACCAGGAAACCACTAAGTTGACAATTCACTGCTACAAGCCCTGGCTCCAGAATCCTGGCATATCTGCTGTGATTAGGAATCTGCTAACTCAGAACCATGTGACTGCTGCTACTGCCATGATTACACCAGCGATGTCCAAGCTTTTGGCTTCCCTGGGCCACAATGGAAGAAGAATTGTCTTGGGCCACATAAAAAATGCACTAGTACTAGTGATAGCTGGAGATCTAAGAAAAAGATTCCAGAAAAGCTCATAATGTTTTAAGAATTTGTGTTAGGCTATATTCAAAGCCATCCTGAGCTACAGGTTGGACATGCCTGTGGTTTGTTTCTCTTCCATCTAATTCAGTTTTATGCAAGTGCTTTTCATCAACAAAATGTAAGTTATACCTGAACTTCAGCTGCAAAGGGGTCTAGGACCAAAGAGATTTTTTAGATTTCTTTTTTTTGGTGGCAGTGGTGGTGGTGGTGGGGGTAGTTCCCTGGCTGGGAATCGAACCCAGGCTGTGGCATTGAGAGCACCAAAGCCTAGCCATTACACCACCAGGGAACCCCAAGGTTTTTTGGATTTCTAGCTTCTGTAGTATGTGAGAAGGAGCTTGGTTGGATTTAGAGTGAGTTAGCCTTAGTTCTGCCACAGCTATAATTAACTAAAATCAGCATGATTCCTAAAACTTATTTCATAGTTATTTCAATGATACCAAATCAATTCTTTTAAATTTATATGTGCAGTATTTTACAATAGGGCATATAATGTTCTTCACTGTCAAACATCATGAATTTGATTACTAGCAGTTAAGAGACTGAAGGATGAGTGACATAGTACTAAGATTTTATGGACTCACTGCTCCAGCAAAATCCAAAGGAAAATTTCTTAAGGGAATCAACAATTATTAGTCACTAAGGGGAGGAAAACTAACTTATGTTCTGAAAAATTCTAGGTCCCTTATTGATGTTCGATATAGCATTACTAATATGACAATGATTTCAGAGAGAATAATAACAGATATTTGGTTTTGACCTGCAGTTATTAAGGTGCATATACATTAACTATGTGATAAAAGAATCTTCCAAAGTTTATTTTGGCATAGGGTAGAGATTTACAAGATTTTTAGGAAGGTGAGTAGGCAGCATCCTCTGATTTGACCTTAAGATGTGACATCTGGTTTTAAGTGGTTAGAGGATGAATGCTTCCAAATCTGTGGATTTGGAAGTGCTAGAAAATTCCATGTCCCTGTAGGTGCTTTTGTAGGGATGGTAATTTAAGACAATGATAATCAGTGAAGAAAAGAGATGACAATTCTTAGATAACAAGAATCATCAGTAGTGAAAGCATTAAAATAAAGGGACTTTTATGCCCTCCCAATTTTTTTCCTTGTGTCTTGTTCAGCAGAAGCACAACATATTATTATGGATGTGGCCTGCAGGAGTTTATGCCTTATTGAGAATTACTTCACTCAGCCATAGCCTTGTATAACCAGGAGTCCCTCCGGCTCACACACACACACACAAAAAGTACACGCTGTCAGGAGAACCTGGAGTCTTTCCAAAAAGTGCCCACAAATTCAAAAGACAGACACTTCTTTGTCAACAAAGGCAACCCATGCCTAAAAGTCCGGAGGGCAAATTGCATTTGAGTTGTGGCTAAGTCTTAATCATAGACCCTGTTTATTCTTACTGACATTAATGTACAGAATCAGCAATTTTGCTTCTGAGACAGAATCTATTGATTTAATTTTGTCATTTTTTTTCATTTGTGCAATCAGAAATTCATTCATATGAGGAAAAAGCAGTTAATACCTATGGAAAAATGCCAAAGAAAACGGCTGTCAAACAAATTGCTTTTTGGCAGAGGCTGAGATCAAGATTTATCAAGGAAAACTCATGTTCAGTGTGACCCAAGAGGAAAAGCTCAAGAGCATTACTAAGCCTGGAAACTGGAATTTCAAGTTACCTTGTAAGGTAGTTCAGAGAAAATTATATATATGCAAACACAGACTGAAATACCACTGTGTGGAGAAAATGATAGTTTCTAAAACTGCTTGACTCTGATTTCTGAAGCAACAGGGAAATAAAAGAGACACAACAGACAGCAAATAATTTACTTTTTGGGAACTAATCTTGGGCAAATGTTAATTAAATCTTCCCCAGGATCATCTGGCATGGGTTCAGCTACCTATGGCAGAACAAAAGAGAAAGTGAAAGATCCTCCAGATCAGGTATTTCCCAGGATGGACTTTAAAAGCAGCCCCCTTATCCTGTCTGCTCTTTAGTCCTGTTGTGGATCAAACTTTCAAGCTTTCTGGCATGAGATTTAAAAGCATCTTCAGAATAGAAGGATGCTCAAATTTAGCCCCTTCTTTGCTTTCTTCTTTCTATTCATTTCCTTTGGTCTTTGTGTACATGTCTGTCCCCCAAACTTGATTCTAATCAAATTTGAAGTCAGGGGCTGTGTCTTAACTCATCTTTGTATCTTCTTTCTTCAACATTTGTTGTCTGACAGTGTTTTGCTTATACATAATACATTTTTGTTTGTTAAACAAAATTAAATATAGTTAGAGGCAAATACAAATTATGTTTCAATTGCTCCAGAAAAAATGAAGTGATTGTTAGATTTATGAAGTGAATGACTTCCTGTTTTAAATAGAATGAGTGGTATATTTGTATTTCAAGTGCAAATAAAAGTTGCTTGAAGGATTTTGGTATAATTTGTCTCTAAAAGAAGCAACAGCCTTATTGTGATACATATAAATAAAAGTGAATTTAGAAAGGTTCAGTGGAAGGAGTTATTTTTTGGTAAAGAAGACAGCCCTAACAATAGCTATCAAATCCTTAATGTTTCCATATATTTATAAATAAGTTAAATAAAATGTTCCTCATCTTCATAGCTGCTGCGAATGGAGTTAGACTCATGAATGAGGGGGAGTATCTGTGAATGATGCCATTATATGGTATCATTTTTTCTTTTTTCATCTTTTATCCCAACTTACGGTATAATATCACACTCTTCTACACCTTCCATTTTTTTAGATCCTTCTGTCTTAGTTCACATAAAGATGCTTCTTTCCCTCTCTAAGGGTTGTATGAGTGTGTGCAAGTCTCACCATTTGGACTCTGCTAGCTCCCTGTTAGGTCTGCTAAAAGATGACACTAGAGACTGGAATGTTCTCTTTTGCTCTAAGCAGAACCTTAAGAATGACCTTTATGCCATGGTGGGCAATTCACTGCAGTCTCCAGGTTATTTACTGTCTCCTCCCTGCTCCACCCCTTTCTTTTCTTTTGCATTCCCAAAGGCAACCTCATTTTGTCCCCTTAGAGGCACCAGCAGCAGTACTAGCCAGGCAGTGACTCCTTCTCAGAACTAACCCAACCCCTTGAGGTCTCTCCAGCAAACCTTTGTGTTTGAAAAACCTCAACATTTACCCTGTTCCTCCAGCTTCAGAGGTGTGAGTTGCTTCCTGGAATTACTATCCTCTCTTTCTCCTTTTAGCTTTTTAAAGTTCTCCAATAACTAATTAACCAATAGCTTATATTGTTTCCTTTGTTGAAATGCTTCTGTTTTCCTGGCTGGACCCTCATGGGTATAGTACTTAAAACATGAAAGGAGTCCAACCCAACAGGAGTCCACCACTGGATCTGCTGGATCAGAAGGACTGAAGGCACAGAGCAGTCTGCAATGCTGGACAGACTGTTCTTGCTCTGGATACTAAAGGAAATGATGTATTTACCTAGTTGCTGGAAGATGGATGTTTAAGTTGTTTCTAACTTTTGCTAATATAGACAATGTAGTAAACAATCTCAAACAAACACTTTTCATACATGGGGCAAGTATATCTCTAAGATAAAGTTATAAAAGTAGAATTACTGGGTCAACAGGATTGCTCATTTACCCTTTATAGAGGTTGTACCAACTTAGTCTCTCACAGGCGATAAACAGAAATGTATTTCCGTAAGAAATGGAGAAATAAAAAAGGGGAAGAGGGAGCCAGGTATGGCACCCTAATTCCAGAAAGAGGGACAAGGTAGAAGAGAGAAGCTCATTTAAGCACAGAATGAGATCAATCACTTGAGGAACTGGTTTCTGGCCTTGGCTCCATGGACTTCACTTTGCACCCTTTGGAGAGAAGGGAGGCTAAAACACAAATGGAAATGCTGTTTTCAATACTTTGGTATTTACTTAATGATGGGTAACACATAAGAAAGGAGACAGGTCCTTTGCCACAGATCACCAGCAGGGTTAGGCTGTCTGAGGAAGCTGCATGCTGTGCCCACTGGAGACTCAGTGCCCAGCAAATGTGGCTGTGGTGGCCAGCAACCAGAGTGATATCTACAGATACCTGGCCATTGGAATAGCACAGCTATTGGCAGTGCTGCTGGGCATACTATATGGGGTAGCTATCAGCACAAGTGAGACAGACAACCTCCTGGGGACTCCCCTAACACTTGGGTAGAGCTTTGTAGGGTACTGGTATTGGAGAGCATAAGAGCTAGTAAAATACAAGCTACAAACTTGTATGTGCTAAGGTTGTCACTTTTTTCATTTTTACATCTTTTCCTCATTAACTACAGTAGGGTTTAGTTTAAAGATAGCTAAGTAAAATATTCTTCTTCCTATAACACATCTCAGCAAATTCAGGTTGTGACTAAGTCATTTTTATGAGTACCATCTGTTGTTTGGTTTTTTCCTATTATTTATTCCCTGTTCAGCAGAGCTCTACTGCCAGTTATCATTACCCTTGTTCAGCAAATAGGCTATACTCTACATGTTTGCTTTTACTGATTTCACCATAGTATCATGGGGTCACAAAACTATATTCACCCAGAGCTATGTCTCCTACCCTGTAGGATCTGGGCTGACTTTCTGCAAAAGACTTTTATTTTATGTTCCACTGTGTTTTGTTTGGACCATTCTAAATTTACATGATAGAGATGCTGCCATCACCAATTAACATTTGGCCCCCTGGATGCATGCTGCATTGGGACTAATTTAATATTCTCTTTTGTTTCAGATATCAGGTGGTTCCTTCAAATGAATTTTTAAGTATCTCAGTGATGACAAAGAAGAACAGAGACCAATTAGAATTCAGGAAGATAAACCTTTGCAGAACATACTTAAAGGAGAGCATCACAGATTGGCATTAATATTTGAAGTTTAAAAGGGTATACTTTTCTTTAGTCAACAAACGATAAAAGTAACAGCCACCGTAGTCATTGCTCCTAGAAGCAGCTTGGCAGCACTCCATCAAGACATCTGCCCCTTTGATCGTCCCATTTTCTTCTTTACTTATTTCAGTTCTTCTAATCTTCAAGTCTGAGTCTGAATATTTCTTCCTGAGGCTTTTTCTAATCATTTCTGCCCTTAGGGATGACTCCTTCCTCCAATTCTTATAAAGTTTATCACTTATACCTGTCATTTGGAAATTTAGCACATGACACATTGTACTATTATTGAATAAATATATGTTCATTCTCAAGTATATTAGAGAACTGTCTGGACAATTTATTTATTTTCCATTCTCAGGGTCAGCACTGTGTTCTGTCAATGGTAGAATCTCAATAGCATTATTATTACAATCAGATGGAATTTCCTTTTTAAAAAGAGGTGAGAGACAAGGCTGACGCTTTGCAAGTTGAGACTCATGAGTATCATCAATGTTTTTTAATCCAAGAGTTGTATGTACATATTTTGGGGGGAGGGTGTGGAGGTCAAGAACATCATGGAAGTCAGCAGTTTGTCTTTCAAGATTCAATAAACTTTTTTAAATTGTTATAGCCTTATTGGGGCCACATTGGTTAACAGGAGTTACATAGGTTCCAGGTGTACAATTGTACATCGTCTGTGTGTTGCATTATGTGTTCACCACCCTGTGTTAGTTTCCTATCACCATGTATTTGGCGCCTCCTCCCTCCTCTCCCACCCTCTCTCTCTCCTCCCATCACCTCCCCCCTTCCCCCCACGTAACTACAAAAGTGTTTTTTTTTTTTTTGCCCTCCCTAAGCTGTATTTATTTTTGGTCTACCTCTTTCCATGTGGCAGTAAGTAGTGTAACATGGCTGTCAGTTGTAGGAACTGATATTCAGGAGAATAGACCTGAACATTTTCACTTCCGAAAAACAAACGTTCAGTTCCACCATACATTGCGGAATTAAGATATCACTTTCATGTTTTATGACGTCAAGAACCTTGGACAAACCAGGCTGGACACACAAGAATCCCACCAGCAAAGAGACCCATTGTGGCGCCAGAGCCGGCGATACCAACAGCCTGTGAGCTCTGTTCAGGACGAAGCTCCCGCTGGACTCCGCCCATCCCAGTTCCGCGAGCCTCATTGGCCGGCCTTCCGCCCGCCATCTCTATTAACCCTTGGGATTTCGCACCGGAGGCGGGTGTCTCCATTTCGGGCATTGATTGGTCGAATCTTAATGAGGGCACGCACTTTTCCAAATTTCTATTGGTTCTTAGGCTTCAGAATGGGCGGGTAAAGGCAGAGCGACAGGGCTCAAGGAGGGAAGCGCGGAATACGCCGGCGCGTAGTCGGGGACGCCAGGCCGAGGGTTTTGCTAGGGAACTGACTGTTGTTGCCCCGCCCCCTCGGGGCTTTTTGTCCCGTTAACTGTCGGAGTGGCGGGGGCTCCAGCGCCGGCGACATGCCGGTGCGCTTCAAGGTGAGGCAGGGGTCCTCGGGCCTGAAGGCTATGGGGGAAGCCGTGGCGGGGCGGGTGCTGGGCGCGGGGGCCTCTGGCTGTCTGCGCCGCGCCCCTGGGCCCTGCAGAGCCTGTCAGCCCCCCAGCCTGCCTGCCTGCCACGGTCCTGGAGAATGATCGTCTCCTCTTACCTAGCTCCCACTACACTCACACTCACTTCCGAGTTACCATGTGGAAGAGTTAGATGCTTTTGAGATAGGTTTATTTTGGGAGACTAGAAGGAGTGGAGATGGAGGGAGGGCACTTTATAATGGGGGGCTTCTGATTGGGACATCTGTAGCCCATCTCACAGTTTAGCATTTAACCCCCTACCCCCACCCCATCTTTGAAACTTTAAAGTGTATATGTCTATTAAAGACGTGAGAAATGGGACCGTAACAAGATAAAGACAGGGTATAAGAAATACGTATTATTCACAATTATGCTTTTGTTTAGGGTTCGTTAAAACGTCCAGGTAGTTGACAGGGTCATGCCCTCTTCGACATAACAGTTTACCATAGCTTTCCACAAACCCTGTCTTACCCTTTTAAGGGTTTGTATTCAGAACGGGAAGGGGATTTGTCTTTTATCGGTTTACTTTACAAAATTTCGAAAGATAGCCATAGTACATAATATTGTGTACTCCGTGAGAACTTAATTAGGATAATTATAGTGATGAAGATTTGCATTGTTACCGTTATTAAACAAGAGCTCAGGCTTTGTAATCAGACAACCAATGGAAGGGTAGAGGTTCTGAGCCTCAGATTCCTGCTAGCATCTGCCTCAAGTGGTTGTGAGGATTAAAGGATATAACATGCGTGAACTGTTTAGCACAAAGGTGGATAAACATTAGCTATTATTAAGGAGCTCTTTGTTTAATTATCAATCTTAAGTCTTGCAACGCTTTTTAGAGGTTCGGAAATTATTTTTACTGATGTCTGCTTTAAAACAACCTTCTTTAATTGCATTGTACTCAAATTGCACTTTGCATTACAGGGCCTGAGTGAATACCAGAGGAACTTTCTGTGGAAAAAGTCATATTTATCAGAATCCTGTAATTCCTCAGTGGCGCGAAGGTATCCATGGGCTGGACTTAGATCTGATCAATTAGGTAAGTTGGACAAAATATTATTCATTGTAACTTGAATAAACCTTGGGGTAAGTTAGCAAAATGATTTAAAAATTGTGAAGTGCTGTTCAATTGGTGCGGCTGACTCACTTATTCATTTATTTAACACATATTTATTGAGGCTAGGATTGTTCCCAGCTTCTAGGGATATAGACTTGAAGCAGACAAAGACCTTTAACCATAGGGAAGAGTAGTGAACAAGTAACTCAATAAACCAGGGGATTTCAGGTTATTATATAAAATTGTAGCATGGTGGATAACTTGGGGGAGGAGTAGATTGGAGGAAATATGCTTTAGATTGGATATTTGAGCTGAGACATGGAAGCTGAACAAGCCTGGGAGGACTACTCCCAAGGTGCTGAGGAATTGGGGTTTAGATAAAGGAAGTTGCCCAAGGTTCACAGCTAGTAAATGACAGAACCATGATTTGAAATCAAGTCTGTATTGTTCAATACCTATGAGTTCAGAGGCCACATTCTTGTCATCATAAGTGCTTTCTTCCTGTATCCCAAGCAAGTCAGAGCCCTGGGTCAAGATTTCCCAGAACATTGTAGAGGGGAAAAGAGACAGACCGACGTGCTCCCTGTTGCCTTATTCTCCCTCACGAAAGTCTATCTCTGAGAGCAGGGCTCTGTCTATCTGTCTTGTTTCCACCTTGTTACTACCTTGTTTCCACCCCGTACCTGGCATAGGACCTTGATGCGCTCTAGTGCTTATTAAAACTGATTTTTGACTGAATGAATAAACCTGAATTTGAATCCACGTTAGCTGTGTGACCTTGGCAAATTGGGCCTTTTTCACCTAGAGAGATTTAGGAAGCCCATTGCATAGGATTAGTAGATGTTGCCTGTTAAGGGCTTGGTGCATGTATACAGATGAATGCTTGGTGCCTCATGTGTGACATGTGTGAGAGTGCCTTATGTGTGATATATAAGTTCCTCAAATGTTAGATATTCGAAAAGAAAAGGCTTATGAGTGGGATGCTAAGTCTGGGAAGTTAGTAAAATGAGAGTGTTGGGAGAACAAAGGAAAGAGGGGGCTAGAGGGGTGGCTCTTTTAGGGCTCCTCTAAAGCATCAGGATCCTTTGCCCAGAGCCTGACTTTAAAAATGCTGGATGTCCCTACTTCCTGGGCAGGGTGGTGCTCATAATCCTCTCCAAATGACTAGAAATTCCGTAAGTTTGAAACTCCATTAGATTAAGAATCCAAAATAAATCTCTCTTAAAGTGTAGATACCCCATTGAGGGCCTAGAGAGGGATGACACTGGGAAATTGGGTAACCAAATGGTTGCCTGCATGACGTTTTAGCTTAGGTTGCTGTATTTGAGGGTAGAAGAGTGAGGAAATAAGACCATGGAAGCAAAGCCACTTTGGAGGATGTACATTACAAAAAGAGGAATTGTCTTGGCGGTGGGGGCTGGCGGGGGGAGCATGTGAATGGAGAATATTAGGCAAACAGGAGGGCCAGAGGGAGAACTCTAGGATGTTGGGAAAGGGAGGTGGGAGGTGATGTTCTCTTAACATCCATAGTCTCTTTTTCCCCAGAGCGCATTTTTGCTGGTGCTGGGGGACAAGGGCAGGTCACTTGAGAATCTTCCCCTTTCATTTTGCTTTTCTACCGGAAACCCCTCTCTGTGTTAAAAAAGAGAAATCTAGGGCAGCGGTCTTCAAACTCTAGCTTTTATACCCCCTAAAAGAATTTAGAAAGTATTTGTATCCCTTCATTTTAAAGTTGATATTTAAGGTTTTTAATTGTAAGTGTAAAAAACAGTTTCTAAGGATACGATTTCTGGTCTATTGAGTATTGTACATGTATTTTACATATATTTTGTTAAAACTTTGGAGCTACCAATTTAGCTTGTTTAATTTATGGTAAATGTTCATCATAGATATAATTGGTAAAGTTAGCCCTCCTTGGCAAAACTAATCACAATCATTTTCTGTGAGAAAAAAGGTCTAGCTTTTTCAATCCAAATCAATATGTTAATATGCATATATGCATTTCACATGATGACACTTTTACACCTGAATTTTAATTCTAAAATAGGTAGATGGAAACGGTGTGGAACTGGATGAAATAAGGCACTGTTCCTTTGTTATTTCTAATCTCTGCCTTCTTTGCTTTGCTGTCAAATATTCTCCCTCAGGAGTTATGCTTTCTTGAATTGTTCCTTTGTTTCTCCCCCCACCTATGAGCTATTTTCCACCCTGGGGCTAGTTGAGAGGTTTGTCTTTTGTCTTTTTTTTTTTTTTTTCCTGCAAAGAAGGAAAGGGGTGATTATGAAAGGGGTGGTGGGAAATAAAACTGCAGATGGGAGATGCAGCTTTTAGGCAAACCATTGTCAGGAAGTAGTAGATATGGAAATTGAGATCTGGAAAATAAGTGGCCCGTTTCTGTGTACCCTCCTTCCCAGTGTCTTTATGTGCCTCCAGACATGTACACACCCTGTTTGAAGACCACTGGTAAGGGCGGGGACTCTGCTTTCAGTGGCCGAAACATCCACGGTAGAGGTGGAAGACCTGGGTTTTACCTCATGCCAGATTTCTGTCCACCTTCCCTTCCCTTCTGGTCTTAATCTTTCTTTCCCACTCTGCACAGTCTTCTTTCTATTTAAAGAATGGCCCTAAACTGGGACAGTAGCTTAGTGGCTGTCATTCCTCAGAGCTCCTCTTACCTGGGTAGAAGGTTAAGTTTTTTGGACATTTGCTTGCCAGACAGAAATATAGAGAAATAGTGTGTTAGCTCTTGTTAAAAGGGTTCATTCTCTATGAAGGAAATCAAGGCAAATGTAGAACCCAGATCCAGCATAACGACATCTCATCCCTTCTCATCTTGGTCTGCTCTGCATAAGAGAAGCTTTGTGAAAAGTTCCAAATTTTGACAGTACCAGGGCCCATTGTTCTATTAAGTAGCACAGGAAGGTAATTAGAAACGGAGGCTGCGTGTGCTGCTGGCTTGCCAGGCCATCACGTTGCTCTTTAGTGACTTGTGTCAGGATAACTCGAACATTGTGACCCCAATTAAGGAAAAAATGTTAATGGCAAACTTTTACTGTTTCTCTAAAGCTAAATTAAAGATTTTATGTTGAAAAACTGTATTTTTTATCCTGTGACTGGAAGGGAATTGTGTGTATGTACCGCAACTGAATTTTAAATCCCATTTCCCCTCTCCTAGGTGTTATTAAAAGTTGTCTTTGTGGGAGTTGCCTGATGGTGTAGTGGCTTAAGGCTTCGGCATTAGCGCTGTTGGCGCTGCGGCCTGGGTTCGATTCCCAGTCGGGGAGCTACCCACATACAAAAAAGCAAAAAAAAAAAGTTGTTTTTGTAACTTCATGCTTCTGTAGCAGCTACTTTTGTATACTGTATTTTATAGGAATCACAAAAGAGCCAAGTTTTATTTCCAAAAGAAGAGTCCCTTACCATGACCCCCAGATTTCAAAATCTCTTGAGTGGAATGGAGCTGTCTCAGAGAATGATGTGGTGGTGTCTCCAGAACCTGACGCCCTCGAAACACCAGAATCACAAGGGACAGAACGAAAAGATGTTAACCAAGAAAAAGTTCTTGCACTGGAAGCCTCCGCGGTTCCCCAGAGAACCAGATCTCACTCTGCAGATTCCAGAGCTGAAGGGGCTTCAGATACTGTGGAAAAAAATAAGGACGTGATAGCAAACCACATCCCAGTTAATGAAAATGTGGAACTGGATCATTCTACCAAGCTTCTCTCAGAAAACATAGATAATAGGGTAAGTATATTCACTATATTTCTTTATGAAAACATAGAATTTTTTCGTAGATTTTTAGATTTTGTAGATTTCTTCATTTCAGTCATACTACATTTTGTGCCTAAAATTTTTCCATTGTTGTCCCATGTCTATAGGATAATTAATAAGAGGCTATTGACTTATTGTGAATTAGTTCTATTTTTAATAGTCCCTTTGTACTGGTTATACTAATGTATCCCTTCATCGGGTGGACAGCTTGCTTCTGGATTTTAGTCATCGCATATCAGCACCTGAGTCCTAAGGGAGAGATCAAGTTGAGACAGAGAAGGGGAGTAGGCGATTACCTCTGGCAGGGATGGTGAGCTGACTTCTACCTAGGCTCTTTTCAATTTCTTATTGTATACCAAAAGAAAAAAAAAAAAACAGAATCTCAATTGATGAAATTCAAAAGGAAAGAGTTTTGGCTGGATCTCAAAGATCTTGCAGTTTTGCTCTCTTATGTCATAGCTGGCCTGCAGAGGGTCCCAGTGAGCACATAAGCAGAGGCTGCAGGAACCCGTGCAGACATTTCACTGCCTCCCACATTTTCCTCCATTCCCCTGTGCTTCTTCCCCATTTCATGTCCACTGCTGACTGGAACCACAGAGAGGCATTTAGAAGTTGGAGAAGAACCCGTGGCTTAATGCGAAAACCAGGGTGCATAGGGGAATCAAGGAAGGTGATGTGTAAGTCTGGTGGGCAGGGGAAGGGGGGTGTCCCAGAAGCAAAGTGTGGATGAGTCAAGGTGCTGTTTTTCTTTAGTAATAGATTTAATTATAAATAATTAGTAGGAAGGGACTGAGACATGTTAATCTTTTTCTGGGATGCGTAATAATTCCTTGACAGTATTATGAAAGGAATTTTAAATAGTTTGACAATTGAAAAGAGAGATTATCAGCTGAAAAAAGTTGTACAAGGATGTTCATATAGTTACTAATGCTGTACTATACATTTAAACATTAAGAGGGTGAATTTCATGTTATGTTTTTTTCATCATAGTAAAAATAAAAGTTTGAATAGAAATTTTTAATGACTTTGAGTGGGATTATTTTTTCTCTAACAGTTGAATAGACTTCTGCAGAAGAAAGCTGGATTGACTGTTGTTCCTTCACAAAATGTCTTAAGGAATTCTGAATATCAAAGGGAGTTTGTTTGGAAAACCCCTAAAGAAACTGCTCCAGTCTTTGCGGCCAATCAGGTAGTTTAATGGATGTAAGCCATTTTTGAATATCATCATCTCTAATCTAGTCATGCAGATTTATGTATGTAGAACTAATTGCTGACAGAAATTTGATAGTAAGTAGAAAAGTGAAAATGAGAGTCCTGCTGAAATCATCTTATGACTTGTGATTTATAGTAGTAATATGTACTGTCCTAGGCTACTGATGATCATTTTTGCCAGATATGAGCGAGTATTGAAAACTTGGAGACAGGTAAGTTTATGCTTACTGTGAGTTTTTTTATTCATTAAAAATTATTAAATTGGTTTTATTCTAAAATGTGGTTAGTTGACTAATATATTACATGTTTTCTGTCTTCTAAGAAAGGCATACATAACTGCTTTGGATATTTATTTTGACAAATACAAAATATGTTGAAAGTAACACAAGATATATAATTTTGTCCTTGTAGCAAATGAACAGTAATAGGAATTGACAGGTTCATCCATGTTAACAGGATTTTCTTATTTTTTAGTATGGATGAATAATATTCTATAGGATCTGGCAGAAGTAACACCCAGACTTGAGTTATGATTTTATTACAAAATCATAACCATACATACTTATGATTTTATAATAAAAGATTTTGTATAGATTACTAGCTCATAACAAAGAACGTTACTTCTGCCAGACCCTGTATTTTATATATAGTATATATGTCACATTTTCTTTGTCAGTTTATCTTAGATTGATTCCATATCTTGGCTATTATGAATAATGCTGCAGTGAACATAAGAGTGCAGATGTCACTTTGAGATATTGATTTCATTTCTTTTGGAAATATACCCAGAAGTGGGATTGCTGAATCATATGGTTGTTCTGTTTTTAATTTTTTGAGGAACTTTTGTACTGTTTTCCATAGTGGTTGTACCAATTTACATTCCTGCCAATAGTGTACAGGGGTTCCCTTTTCTCCACATCCTTGCCAACACTTATCTTTTATATTTTTGGCAATAGCCATTCTAACAGGTGTGAAGTGATTATCTCACTGTGGTTTTGATTTACATAGCTTGATGATTAATGATGTTGATCACCTTTTCCTGTCTCTACTCATTGGCTATTTATATGTTTTTGGAAAAAGGTCTGTTCTGTTCCGCTGCTTTATTTTTAACTAGATTGTTTAGTTTTTTCTTTTGGATGAGTTATTATCTTGGATATAAATCCGTTATTGGATATATGATTTGCACATGTTTTCCCTTATTTCATAAGTTGCCTTTTCATTTTGTTGATGATTTCCTTTCTGTACAGAAACTTTTTAGTTTGATATAGTCACATTTGTTTATTTTTACTTTTGTTGCCTTTGTTTTTGGTGTCAAATCCAAAACGTCATTGTCGAGACCGATGTCAAGTGGCTTACCCCCTCTGTGTTTCCTCTAGGAATTTTTTGTGTATGGTAGAAAACTGTGGGTCACTTTCCTCCCTTTGCATGTGCCTGTGCAGTCTTCCCAGCACCACTGATTGAAGAGACTGTCCTTTCCCCATTGTGTATATTCTTGGCTCCCTTGTTGTAAATCAAGTTTGTCCAACCCATGGTCCTTTGGCCTCGTGTGGCCCAGGATGGCTTTGAATGCGGCTCAACACAGATTTGTAAACTTTTTTAAAACATTATGAGATTTTTTGCAATTCTGTTTTTAAGCTCATCAGTTATCGTTAGTGTTAGCGTGTTTTATGTGTGGCCCAAGACAACTCTTCCAGTGTGGCCCAGGGAAGCCGAAGGTTTGGACACCCCTGTTGGAAATTAATTGAGCTCGTGTGTGGGTTTATATCTGCACTTCCTATTCTGTTCTCGTGATCTGTGTGTCTGTTTTTATGCCTCTGCCCACACATATAATTAAACTGGGTTGTTGTTTTTGCTACTGAGGTGTTTGAGTTCCTTATATATTTTGAATATTGACCCCTTATGAGATCTGTGGTTTACATATGTTTTCTCCCGTTCCCTAGGTTGTCTCTTCACTCTGTTGCTTGTTTTCTTTGCTGTGTAGAAACTTTATAGTTTGATGCAATACCATTTGTCTATTTTTAAAATTAAACTTATTGGGGTGACATTGGTTTGTACAATTATATAGGTTTCAGGTGTACAATTCTGTAATATAATAGATCATCTATGTTGCAGTGTGTGTTCACCACCCAGAGTCAGTTCTCTTTCTGTTACCATATATTTGACTCTACCTCTCTCCTTTATGACCACCCTCTCCCCTTACTCCCTGGTAACTATTAAACTATTGTTTGTGTCCATGAGTTTTTGTTTGTTTGTTGCTTTCAATTTTATATCCCATATATGAATGAAGTTATATGGTTTTTATTTTTTTATGTCTGGCTTATTTAGTTTAGCATGGTGATCTCAGATCTAACCATGTTGTTGTAAATGACAGTATTTTCTCTTTCCTATGGCTGACTAATATTCCATTGTGTATGTGTACCACATCTAATCTAGTCACCTATCAAAGGACACTTTGGTTGTTTCCAGGTCTTGGCCACTGTGAACAGTGCTGCAGTGAACAACAGGGTACATATATCCTTGCAGACAAAAGTTTTCAGATTTTTTTGGTAGATACCCAGAAGAGGGATTGCTGAGTCATGTAGTAACTCTAATCTTAATTTTTTGAGGAATCCCCATATGTTTTCCATAGTGGCTATATCAATTTATATTCCCACCAGCAATGTATGAGGGTTCCAATTAACTGCTCTTTCATTGATTGATAGTTTTGCTTCTTTGAAGAATTCTTTATTGAAGAAATCTGCAATCTAGTTGGTTTTTTTTCCATGTTGAGGAAAGTATTTATAAAAGGACACTTGAAGACCTTCCAAGTGACTTACAATATTCTCTTTCACATTTTGGGATAGGTTCAAGTCATTCTCAGATAGGCTGTGCAGAGTTTCAAAAACTTCAGGCTGACTTTTTTCAATACGTGCTTTACAAAAGTCCAGTTTTTAAATAATTGACTCAATTTTGTCCGTTACTTTGAATAAAGTGATTGAGCTGTTTTGAAGTCCCAAGTTGAGTTTGTTTATTTCTAGAAAAATACCTGATAAATATGTAGACTTTGAAGCCAATTATTTTACTGAAACTTTGGAGCAAGAGGGAATCGATGGTCAAAAAATACCTGGACTTCATGTCTAAGTTCAAATATCTGTGCAAGTACGTTGCCTTGAGATAGCCACCTTACTTCCTTATGCAAAAGTAATGTGCTGTGCATGCTGTTCATTTCTTTACACAGTGCTTTAAGCAATCTGGAGTTTTGTGGTTGTGACTTCATAAAATTTACAACTTTTACAGCCTCATCAAGAACATCTTTCAGTTCAGTAGGAAGAGGCTTGGATGCAGGGCTTTATCTATGAATGCAGCAGTGACTCCATGGTACATGGGGAGCTACGTCTTTAATTTAAGTGTGTAGGCCTATAAAATAGCCTGACATAGGCTTGCCTCCATCAGTGCATACACCACAACAATTTGATCAACTAATGTACTTTTCATTGATTGCATTAAAAATATCTCACCTGTGGTACACTCTTGTCAAGGGGTAACAATGCAACAGGTTTTCCTCAATTTCATTTCCTGCCATGTACCTCATGATGATGTGCAAAATAAATAAAGAATTTCCAAACTGGATGGAAAAGAATTTACTTTTTCTAATTCTATCTACTATTACAGCTTCAACATCATTAGACATTTCCTGAATTCATCGAGACCCTGTATTGTTTGAAAAAGAGATAGCATTGGTTTTGTGGACATTTTCTTCCCCAAACATACAAAAAACAGCATTCTTAATACAGGGAGAAATGAAATCTTCAGCTATGGTGTGGTTTTTACCACATTTAGATATGTGATAAGCAATATGGTATGAAGCCTCAACTGCATTCTCATTGTCTTTCTTTCCTGACATCATATATGAAGTGACAGTTGGATGCTTTTCTAAGCGCTGATAATGATGTATTTCTTTGTTTTTATACATAGGATGTTTAGTTTCTAAATGTTGCATAAGTTGAGAGGGTTTTCATGCAACTGTTAGATAATAATTTCCCACCCACAACACACAAAAGCTTAGGGTAGCCATTATCCTCTACAAGTGAAAATCCATATTTAATATGCTCTTCAGAATATTTCCTTTTCTTCTGTGTGGTATCTCAGGTACGCACCTTTTTCCTATCTCCCTGTGTGGGTGTACTCGTAATTGCAGACATGTGTTGAGAAGTACTTGATGATGTGTTATAATCCATATCAAGTTTTGGTTTTTTAACCATTTCTGTTTTCAGTCACTGATCCATAATTGACATGCTTAGAAATCACTGACAATCATAACTGAAACTATATTAAACATTAAACTACTTGAAAAGAATCATGATTAAAGAGAACACACTTATCTTTTACTCAGTCAATAACTAAACTGATCTAACAGTCTGGCTATGGATGTATTTATATGTTTGGGGGAGTTCTAGAAACGTTCCACATGCATTGTTCTGTAACTGTGCATAATGATGGGTAGAAGAGCAGTTTGGGGGAAGGGTTCATAGCCATGCCCTTTTCAATCATCATTTGCTAACGTGATCTAATTTTGAAGTGTCTCCATTAATCGTGATTCAAATTTAACATTTATTTCATAATGTTTTGTATTTTTTTACTTTATATTTTTTTCCATTACCGATTATTTTTCGTGTATCCCTGAATGGTCCAGCATGTTCCCCCTGGTGTATGTGTACCATCATTTGGGAACCAGTGGTCTATAGTTTTCTTTTTTTATGTTAGCCCTACCAGGCTTTGGTATCATGGTAATGTTGGCTTTATAAAATGAGTTGCAAAGTATTGCCTCATTTTCAGTTCTTTGGGATACGTATTTCTTTTTTAATGTTTTCTAAAATTTGCTAGTGAAGCTGTCTGGTTCTATACCTTTGCTTTTGTGGTGGTTTTCGATGATTGTTTTAATTAACTCACTGTTGATTGGTCTTTTCAGATTATCCAGTTCTTCTTGGTTCAGTCTAGCTAGACTATATGTTTCCAGAAACTTTTTCATTTCTTCTAGGTTGTTAAATTTGGTGGCATATAGCCTTTCATAGTATTGGCATATGATCCTTTGTATTTTTCTGGTATTAGTTGTAAGAGTCGTTCATTTCTTATATTGGTTATTTGCATGTTTTCTTTTTTTACTCTATTTTTTTGTTCTTTATTTAAATAATTCTGCCCTAATTTTTATTATTTCCTTCCTTCTGTCTTTGCATTTCATTTTTCCTTCTTTTTCTGCTTCTGTAAGATGTAGTGTTAGGTTGTTTTTAAAATTTTTTTCTGTGTTTCTTGAGGTAGGCTGGTAATGATATCAATTTCCCTCTTGTCACTGCTTTCACTGCATCCCAATAATTTTGGTACTATGTGTTTTCATTCTCACTTATATATTTTTTTAATCTCTTCTTTTGTTTATTATTTGACCCAGTCACCTGTAAATAACATGTTGTCTAATCTCCACATATATGTGGTTTTTCCTCCTTTCTTTTTGCAGTTGATCTCCACTTTCAAAGCTTTGTGGTCTGAGAATACACTTGGTATGATTTCAATCTTCTTAAATTTGCTTAGGCTAGTTTTGTGTCTCAGCATATGGTGTATCCTTGAGAATGTTCCATGTGCACTAGAAAACAATGTATAGTCTTGTGTGGTGGGATGAATTTCTTGTAAATATCAATTATGTTCAATTGAAGTAATGTATCATTTAAAGTTGATATTTCCTTATTTATTTTCTGTTTGGATAATCTGTCCCTGGCTATCAATGGAGTGTTTAGGTCCCCACTGTAATTGTGTTTTTGTAAGTTTCTCCCTTCATTTCTCTTAATAGTATGCTTTGTAAATTTTGGTGCTTCCTGATTGGGGACCTATATATTAATAAGTATCATGTCTTCTTGTATTCTCCCCTTTATCATTATGAAATGTCCATCTTTGTCTCCTGTTACTTTTTTTATCCTGCAGTCTGTTTCATCAGATGTAAGGATGGCTACATCTGCTTTTTTCTCTATGCCATTTGTCTTGAGTATTGCTTTCCACCCTTTCACTTTGAATCTATATTTGTCCTTGTAGCAGAGGTATTTCTCTTGGAGACAGCATATGGTTGGATTTTGGTTTTTGATCCAGTCTGCTACTCTGTGCCTTTTTATTGGTGAGTTCAATCCATTTACATTAGGGTGACAATTGATGTATGAGAATTTCCTATAGCTATTTTATCTTTTGTTTCTGGTTAGCTCAGTGTCTCGATTGTTTCTTTGCATTTTTTTCTTTCTGTCAGTTATTTTAGTTTGATGATGTTCTATGATTTTTTCCTCCTCTTTTCTTTTTTTTTATGTTATGTGTCTCAGTTCTGGATTTCTTTGAGTGGTTACCATTAAGTTTATGTAAAATAAAGTTTCATATAAACAGTAGTCCTTTTTCGTAAACTTGCTTCTTATTGTCATTTCCCTTTGGAAATTCAGGCGTTTGCTTCCTCCCCTTTTATGTTTTTGTTGTCACAAATTATCCCTATTTATTTTGACTTTTTTGTTCCATGTTGAATAGCCTCCTTCAGAATTTTCTGTAATACAAGCCTTTTGCTAGAGAATTCCCTCAGCTTCTGTGTATGTGGAAAAGTTTTTATTTCTTCTTCATATCTAAAGGTCAGCTTTTCTGGATAAATAATTCTTGGCTGGTAATTTCTCTCTTTCAATAGTTTGAATATTTGATTCTATTCCCTCCTGGCTTGTAAAGTTTCTGCTGAGAAGTCTGATGATAATCTGATGGGCTTCCTTTATAGATTATAATCTTCTTTTCCCTGACTGCCTTGAGAATACTTTCTTTGTCACTAATTTCTGAAAGCTTTAATATAATGTGTTGGGATTGAAGTAAATTGATGTCCTGTTTACTTCCTGAATTCAAGGATACAGTTCTTTCCATAATTTTGGGAAGTTTTCATCAACTATATGTATAGACTCTCTGTGCCCTCTTCACTCTTTTCTTCTGGTAAACCCATTATTCTTATGTTATTTTTTTCTGATGGAGTCAGATAGTTCTTGTAGAGTTCTTTCATTTCTTTTCTCATGTCTTGTTCTTTTTCCGTCTGTGTCATTTCCATATTTCTGTCTTCAATATCACCAATTCTTTTCCTCCTCTGGTCAGTTCTGCTTCCTATGCTGGCTATTTCACTTTTCATCTCTTTTACTGCATTCTTCATCTCCAGAATTTCCATTTGATTCTTCTTTAACCCTTTTGCTACAGTGTTCAAATATATCAGAATGAATATTTTCATCCCCCGATGGCAGTGTTTGAGTTTACCCCACGAGCTCAAAAAATTTTTTCCCTCTACTGTATGTACATTTTTCTATATTTTTGTGTTTTTCAAGAAACAATAGGAAATTTTTATACTTTAATATAATTTATTTTAATAAAATGTACCACCTTACCTGTATTCACTTAGAAATATAAATGCTGTAATTATTGTAAAATTGTTATTCAGTGTAAAACTCTTTCAAGGATTTTTCTCCATTTACAAGATTTTTTAACATGTTTTTATGTGGCTTGTACTATCAACAAAGATGTCTTGTATGCCATATTGTGTGACATTCTGTAATAAATTCTTTATGTCATCAATGCCATTGATTCTAATTTACCTATTCTTAAATCTAATTGATGCCACTTAGTATGTTTTGAGTATTTTTTTGCTAAAATTTAATATAATGGTAAATTTATTATCATAAAACGTTTAAAATAAAAATAATGTCATTTATATACAAAGCAACTCAAAATGTTATTGTTAAATGCATAAATAGGCAAAATAATCAACTTTCTATTTTTTGTGGCTTTTTGACACATTTTGAAAAAAAATGAAGTCAGTGCAATAAAAGTTTCAATTTCTTTGTTAAAATTTGTGTGTGTGTGTGTGTGTGTGTGTGTGTGTGTATTTCCTTTCTGAGTTCATTAAACTGCTTCTATGTTTTCTTGCATCTCATTGAGCTTTTTTAGGACTGCAGTCTTAAATTGTGTCATTTAAATCGCATATTTCCATGTCTTTTAGTTCCTTTTCTGGAGATTTTTCATTTTCTTTCAGAGCAGCTTTGTTTCCTTAGATATTCATAGCTGTTGATGTGCGTCTTTCTGGGCATCTGTCTACAAGAGTGGATCTTGTCACAAGCAGATATGAAGAGATCTTTCTTTTGCTTTCTAGTAGGTGTCACTGAAGTGTTTTATTTTTCTCTTGGAGCAGCCATTTGCAAGGTTGGACAGTTTTGCAAACTCATTGTAGAAAAAGTGCTACATACCTTATTGCTGAGTATTACTGCGGTCACCTTCGAAGTACTCCCCTGGGAAGCTGTGCACCAACACCAGTGCCTAGTCCACCCTTCAAAGCAATTTTGGAACTCTTTTTCTAGAATGGCCATCAGAGCTGCTGTTGTACTCAAAATCTGACAATTAAGTTTGCGAACTTGCCAATGTGCGCTTACGTTGGCAGTGCTGTATAAACAGCTTGGTAAGGTGTCATAGCTTTGCCAAGTTAGGGTGTGTCTCTTGGAGGCAGCATATGTTTGGATTCTATGCCTTTTTATTGGTATGTTCAGTCCATTTACATTTAGAGTAATGATTGACATGAGAATTTTCTATAACCATTTTATCTTTCATTTTCTGGTAGCTTGGTGTCTCATTTGTTTCTTTGCTTTTTTCTTTCTGTCAGTTATTCTAATTAGATGGTATTCTATGATTTTTTTTTCTCAGTTTTTTCTTTTTTTATGTTATATGTCTCAGTTCTTGCCAAGGTTATGACACCTTACCAAGTTGTTTGTACAGTGCTGCCAACATAAGCTCATAGTTGCAAGTTCATGAACTTCATCGTCAGATTTTGGGCACAAGGACTGCAGCTCTGATGGCCATTCCAGAAAAAGAGTTCCAAAATTGGTTTGAGGAGTGGACTCAGTGCTGGCATCAGTGCATAGCTTCTCAAGGGGAGTACTTCAAAGGTGACCTCAGTGAGATTTAGCAATGTGGTGTGTAGCACTTTTTCTAGGATGAGTTCGGAAAATTATTTGTCTGACCTCATATTTTCTCCTGGTTTTGCCCCAGGTGGGAGATTTCCTGGGAGGTGGGCTTGTTCTCTTTGCCCCGTTGCCTTGATCTCAGTGCTGTGCATTCCCATGGCCGGATTTGGTGGGCTATGGGGTTCTGCACCTCTGAAATCCCATTTTAGGCAGAAGTTTCTCCGCCTGTGTGTCTGGCTTCTTTGGACCCCACATGCTGATGTCAGAGGGGAAGGGTGGGGATGGGGTTTGTTGAGTGAGATGCTTGTTTGTGGCATTGGATAATGGCAATTTCCAGATCTAGCTGACTAGTCCCTAAAGCTCCTTTCCTGTAAGCAACGGGCAGAGGTGGGGGAGGTGAACTCTGGGAGGGTTGGAGGAGTCAGCCAGACTCTGTGTCTGCTAGGCTGTGAGGGCAGTGTGGGCTATGTTCTCTGTGTATCCCAAGGTCACTGCCTTGGGTGCTGGGCTTAGCTGTAATATGAGCTGGTTTCTCTGTTAGGAACTCACAAGGCCAGACAAGGCACATGTGCTGCTCTTTGTTTTTTTCCTCTCCTGGGCCTGCATCCCCAGATTTTCTTCTAGGACAGTGCTGAGCACTGAGCCTGTGTTTTTGCACCTGCGGCAGTCTCAGTTCCCGACTCTCCCAGGATTATGCTGTGCTCTGGCCCACGTTCCTCCGTCCCCGGCCACACTCCTTCTCTCTGCCAGACTCCGGACTGTTGTCCTGAGGCCCCTGTAGGCACTTCCCCTGTCCCACCTCCCCAGCTTGCCCCCTTTTCTATACAACTTTTAGGTGTTTACTTGCGATGAGTGGGTCTCTCAGCTAAGGTTGTGTTGCTTAGGGATTCCTTTGTTGAATTATAGTTGTTCAATTTGTTGTAATTTCCAGGAGAGGTTTCAAGAATCTTCTGTCATGCCGTCATTTTGATGACATCTTCTGTTTGTCTATTTTTGCTTTTGTTCCCTTTGATGATAGACATGTGAAATTGCAGTTGTATATAGTTTTGCCTTTTTTGTATCCTATGATTCAACTTTATATATGACATTTTTTAAGCAATTGAAAAACTACGTTTTATATGTTTAACCCACAAAAAAACTAATTTTTGTTTTAAGGTTTTCCACAATAAAAGCAAATTTGTTCCACAATTCAAAGGTAACTCCATCATCCACGAAACTGAATACAAAAGAAATTTCAAGGGTTTATCTCCAGTGAAAGAACCAAAATTAAGAAATGATTTGAAAGAGAACGGACATTCTGAAACATCTCCTGAAAAGAAGGTATTCGTCAACTCTTTATATAAAACAAAATCCTCAGTTTAAACTTTATGCATTTTAGTTCATTAATTTATTTGTTTGCTCATTAAATGTCAAATGCTCATTGAGCACTTAGTGGGAGCTGGGTGCTGGATAGAGTCAGAGAATGCAATGATAGCTGTACTGATCCCTAAGCAGCTCTTAGACTAGTATGAAAACGGAGATACAAATAACTACATATAATACTGTATGATGAATGCTTAGCAAATATAGCAGGTAAATCTGCTATATCTAATATCAAATGATTGGTCTTAGAGTAATGTGAGCTCCAGGGGTAACAGTAGTGACAGAAACACATATTCTCAAGTAAATAATGGAACTCAAACACAGACACACACACATACCTATTTTGAACCAGAATTTTAGCATGTTAAATTATAGCCAATATAAATCACGATTTACCTTTGGATATGCAAATACCTGCTTCTGTGTGAAATTATAGGTATCTAAGTTACAGCACCAGGTTAAAATGATGGTAAATTATAGGTAAATGTAAGTCCTATTTTTTAATCTCTGGGAATGTTATACCTGGTATTTTATGGGTCCTAAAAATAGAAATTATATAACTAGAAATGGTACAGATATATAAAAAATGTTTTTTGGGACCTATGATGTTCTTGGAGAGAAAAAAGTTATTCAGTAAAGCAAGTGATAACTTATTCATTGGGACCTTATATTTAATTACTCTAACACAATTAAATGCAAATTTGGGATATCAAAGGCAAATGTTAAGATCACTGTTCATTAGGTAGTAAATAGGTGTGTTTATTTAGATGTTTATTTTTCAATTAAAAATGTTTTTCTACCCAAGGACTTAAAATTTTTATTGTTAGAAAATGAAACTGTATCCTTAGCAGGTACTTCAAAAAACTAGCCAGATATGCGAGTTTCAAAACTTGCTTGTTGATTTCTTGTGGTTTCCATGTTATCTTTAGAAGCTTACATATAAAAACAGAATTGTAATGTTGTATCCAGGTATACTTTATTATATTTATGCTTTCACTTTAACATGTAAAATATTTTAAGCATAAAAAGTTTATTTTCATTTTAGTGTAATAAAACAGATGATCCTTTAAAATCACAAGCAAAGATGGAATCAAAAGACCTAAACCAACCTAAAAAGAAGCTTATTCCGTGGAGACATCAAAGGCTTGGGTATGTATTTTGTAAGATAAATAGCATAGTATTTAGATGATTGACACAGTGAAATATTTACTCTCATTTTATTTCTGTTAGGAAGGTGAATTCTGAATATAGAGCAAAATTTCTCAGCCCTGCCCAGTATTTATATAAAGCAGGGGCTTGGACACACGTGAAGGAGAACATACCAAGTCAGGTGAGTGTGTGTAAGCTCCGTGAGCCCGTGTGTTTCCGGGCTTCTGTCAGTTTAATTTCACAGCGAGTTTAATTTAGTGATAGAGACTACAATTTAAAGATGTGTAATGTAACAATAGCATTAAAAGTATCAGGAAATTAAAATTGTGTGTATTAGGATATAATTATCAGTGTGTTTACATTTTTTGATACCATTTAGCTCCTTAGAGATTAATATTTATTATTATAAAGTCTTCAAAGTTAAAAATTTTTTATAGTCAGTATTTGATTGTGTTGATAAAGTCAGCTTATAGAATTGTAGCATGATAGATTTGATTATAACAGCCAGACCTTCACTCTTGCAACTGAAGATTAATTAATTTTCAAGATTAGTTTGTCTGATGGTGGTATGCTCTGTCAGCATGTGCTATGACAGTCTGTGAGTACAGACTGCTGGTAGAGGTGTGAGTTATAGTGCTGGGATATCCTGACATATGGGGCAAGTTCTAGGATCCTAGAAAGGTTTGAGTTGGGAAGTGTTAGTTTAGTGCTGCCTTCTTGTAGTCAAAGAATAAACAGTGGAGCTTTTTTTGGTTATTGTGTAATTAGCATATTTTCAAACACATGTTGATAGGTTCTGCCTTTTCTGTGTGAATTAGCTAAATTAAAACAGTTTACATTAGACATCAGTAAACACTTTCTCCCCCATCATTGTAAAGAGAGGGATAATTTGGATGGGGATTGAATCTTTTATTTAGCTCCGTACTTAAAACCATGGCTAAAAATGACATATAATCAGCTTCTGAGGGAAGTTGTTGGCACTTCAAGCTGCTGGCTCTTTGCAATGACAGATCCCAGACCCAAGTCCTGGTGACTCCTGTGCTCTGCATGTTGTTTGAGGAGGTTCCTTGATCCCTTCCACAATGGCTGCTTTTGGTACTGTCTACTTCCTTACCTCAGCTTGGCTCAGAGGCAGTACAGAGTAAGAGACAAAGCTCAAAGCTGTCTCAGATATTTTTGGGGGCAAAATTCATATATTCACCCTGATGAGATCAGATTATAAATATGAGCATTGAGAGCAGCCATAATGAAAAAAAGGAATTGAGTCCATTAGATTCTTGAGTAGTTTATGACCATGCCAAACCTTGGCAAGGCACTCTTTGTATGAGGAACCTGATGGGGAATGAGGAAAAGCCAGGGGCACAGGCAGGACACCAAGCATGGCCACAGAGGGCTAGTGAGGCTAATCAGTAGGTGTCAGCTGGTCTGGTTTAGGTGCTTCACTAAGTTGGTTCATGAGAAGCTCCCTGTTTTGGAAAAATTAGTTCTTAGTCTCTAAGACTTCTTTAAAACTAAGATGAGTTGATATTTAGACCTCAGATCTAAACATTTAATGGGCTGAGAGGATTGTTGTATCTGAAATCATGATAAGATGACAGACCTTATCCTGCCCTGATAGAACATTTATGTTTTTGTTGTTAATTTAAGATCTGTCTTTCAAGATTTCCTATTAGGATATCTTGGTAATGTGACTTTTTGAAAGGAGTTTGGTTTACCAATTGCTATTGGTGATTGTAAAGATTTAAATTACTGGTATAGTTTGCATTGGCCTCTATGGGCAAAACAATTCAAAAAGTAAATGGAATTATTTGCTAATAATTATTAATAAAAGAGTTATAAAAAATAAGAATTTTTAGTAAAGAGTTCGGTCGTCACTGATGGTGGTAACAGTTTTAGTTAACCCAGGCCATAGACATTTAACATGGGCCATATTTTATTTGTCTTACATTTGCTGTGGCTGTGTATGAAGTATTTAAACATAAGGTACTCCCCCATTTTCCCGTTCCCAGCATTTCATGAAAGAGTATTATTCACGCTCTTCAAAAGGACTTGGATATCAATGACTTTGTTATCATTAGAATGTTAACTCATTTTTTGAATCATGTGACAGTTTTCTAGCCCATCATCTGCATTTTCTTCTATGTTGTTTGAGATGTACTTTTAAAGTTTATTTATAGTAGAGGCACTAGGTATTTTATCCTGAGTCCCAAGTACCTATTCATATAATATTAGGGTGGTTGTTTTTATATGTGCAGTGTTTGTATAATATATTTCTTATTTCCATAATATAACCACTGGCACTATTGCTTTTAAAAATGTTCACTTAAAGGATTGTTTTTAATAACAAGCAACTATAACTGTTAGGTCCCATCCTCCAGAATAATTACTGAATCAATGTTTAGTTTCTTTTTTTCTTGATTGTTAAGTAATCTAATCATCCAAATTACATTGGTTGAGGTAATTAAAAAAAAACTTTTCAATTACAGTTGACACACAGTATTATAATAAGTATATAGCATAGTGATTAGACATTACCCCAATAAGTCTAGTACCCATCTGACACCATACACAGTTATTGTAGTGCTACTGACTATATTCCTTATGCTGTACTTTATATGCTGGTGACTGTTTTTATTACTGGGAATTTGTACTTCTTAGTCCCTTTCACCTTTTTCACCCATCCCCCTTAACACTCTTCACCCCCAAATCTGGCAACCATCAGTTTGTTCTCTGGGTAATTTTTTTCTAATGGGTCTTCCACAAATAGGACTTTATTTCAAGATAAAGTCCCACATTTGAGAGACATTCTGTAATTTGAAAGACATTTTAAGGACTACTAAGTATAAGATGGATGAATCCTCATTTTGGGGGATGATCTTTTGGAAAAAAGAGTTTTTATTCCCCCAGTTCTCTGAGTTTGAATTTTCTGCATGTACATTTTAAATGATTTATTTGAGTTCTTAATTTGGGAAAGTAAATTCAGAAATGAAAACATTCTACTTATAGTTATATCATATAACCTGATTACATTACTTTTCCTGGAAAGAGGTGTGTTGTTTTGAGTTTGGGATGGTTGATTTATATTCTTTTTAGTGTCTCTGGTGTTTGGCTATAGGGATTGTTCTTAATATTGAGTTCATACCATTGATTGTTTTTTACCTTTTTTTTTGGGGGGGGGGGAGGTTCCCTGGCTGGGAGTTGATCCCAAGCTGTGGTGTTGAGAGTGCTGAAGCCTAGCCACTGTTTTTCACTTTTCTAGTACAACACCTTTGGAAGATATCAACCTCTTAATTTTTCATCTTAGAGTTTAAAATTATTTGCAAAATATTATGACATTAGCATTAAGATTATTAATAAAGATTTCTGATAAAGTAAATTTAAAACGTTGTTTTGAATGTCAGTAACAAATAAAACTTTGAGTAGACCAAAGTTTTATGGTATTTCTCTCAGTATCTCTTCTTTCTCCTCCTTCAAAAGTTCATGTCATTTAAAACTGGATCACTGTATACGTGGAGAACATATTCATCTATGCTCCTGTTTTATCGAACAGTAAGGTCCTCCCTCATAGATAGAATGCAGCCTCATTCACTGGTCCTTCCCACTCCACCCTACTACACACAGTACAGGATTGATAGGCCTCCCTTTTGAACTAATTTACTTTTCATTTGTTTATTATGGCACAGACCATACCAATATTGTAATCATTTTATCATAGAGTAGATCTGCCTTCTCTACCAAACTGTGAGCATTGAGTCAGAGACTTTCTGGCTTATCTTTGGCTACCAGCCTTCTAGCTCAGGCCTAGCATTTCAGTCCATACCCCAAACAGTGTTTAAAGGCTACATGTTCCCTCTTCTCAATGAGTTCATAGATTAATGGGGGAGAATGACGTAAGCAGTTAATTCTAGTAGGATGAAATAAGTACTAATGGGGATATGCATGAAGGACTTTAAGAACACGGAGGAAGAAGCAATGCGAAAGCTTATAGATTTTATCACATAGGTGATGGAATGGCCATGAAACATTTGAAACATGGGGATATGTATTAGAAATAAAATCTGGATTATATCAGGCATTTTAAACAAGGTTCCTGTGCATTCATTATACTTTGGTTTGTAGTTTGAGTCAACCCATGTATCTCAGTTCTACCTGTTAAACTAAAACAAACAAACAAAAAAACAAGCACTACAGTAAATCCTCACCTAATATTGTTGGTAGGTTCTGTGAATTTAAGTGAAATGACACATAGTGAAATTAGTTTTACCATAGGCTAACTGACATAAACAAGAGTTACATTCCTATGGCTTCTTATTTGAGGAACTACGGTATTCGTAATTTTCTTTAAAGTGTAGGAGTTGACAGAAATCATAAATGAACATGGCTCAATTTTTTTCTGGTGGCAGTGAAGAAAACAATATTTTGAATTATCCTTTAGGAATGTTTCAGGTTTGGTTCATTAGAGAAGTTTATGTTGTTTCTTACACCATGGCAGATGCTGTCCTTTGCTTTGGCTAATTCCCTACAGTTGTATGTAGCACTGTCTCCTTGCATTTACTAGTGTCTCCTTAAGGAGCTGAGGATATGTTTCTTCAGTTGCTTTTTACAATGTCAAGTTTCATTATTTGCTTTTTGCCTTGTAAGTGAAAGAAAAGCATTGTAGCAGACAGTATCCAGATACCCTTTTAATGCTAATATTCCATTTTTATGATAGAAAAAATTAGTATTTTTGAGAATAAAAATTATTTAATTTATGAGGTTTATTGAGATAACTAGTTTATAACAAACAGCTTATTTTAGACAATTTTAAAGTGCAACGTAATTTTTTTTTACATTGTAGAATTGTATTTAGGGCAGCCAGCAGGTGGCAGTATGATGCATACAACAAAAGGATTTCAAATCAGTGAGAACAGGCTCCATTTCACGTGAAAATGTTATATACGTATTAGGGAATTCACATTGCCTTATAGTTCATCAGAACTTTTTTTTTTTTTTTCTTGTATTCTGTCTCTGGTTGAGTGTATTACAATTGTTATTTTGTGAGATTAAAAAAGTACTATATATTTACATTTTTTAAAAGTTGAAGTTTTCCTGATTCCAAGGAAATATTGAGGAATTTGGAAGGGGAAACCTTGTGACTCTCTCAGTGGGGGCTTCTATACTAGCACCAACTGTATATAATAAAACCAGGAAATTAAGACTAGGGCTAGGGGTTTCTGGCCTGTCAGTAATCTTTCAGAGGTGGGGAAAAGAATTAGTAATTAGGTTACCTGTCATGGACACCATCTCAGCTATGCAATAATGTGCCTGGTTTACAAGGTATTAAGATACCTTAGTTACTGAATTAAATAGTACTAAAAATACTAAAAATTTTGATTGACAAGTTTATTATAGATTTAGAAGAAAGAATAATAAGGTATTTCATTGATTCCCATTAATATTCAATTATGGCATTAACCTGTCATTAAGTATGTTTCTGTATTCCTCTCCTAGGGTTCTCTAAATGCCATGTGGTATGCGGAGGTTGGTTGCTTTTGAGTTTTTCAAAAACTATAATAATGCATAGAGGCCTTGTGTAATTTCAGTTGAAATAAAAAGTAGGTGTCAGTATTTCTCTTAGTTGCTACAAATTTCTCCCTGCCTGCTGGCCTGAGATAAAATAACTGCACTGTGCTTTAGCTTGTCTTTTTAAATTTCTGCTTAAAAATGCACATAGTTTAATGAATGTATGTGGCTATTTTTGCCTTAATTTCTCCTTGGTCTCTGGCTGTGTGTGCAATGTCCTTGATATGCTACTTGGTAATATTTGCAAAGGAGCATTTACAGTAATGTATGATGTCTTAACTCTCTTACATAGGTTAAAGAACTCCGAGAGAAGGCTGAGTTTTATAGGAAACGAGTTTTGGGAACACATTTTTCTCGGGACCATCTGAATCAGATTCTGTCTGACAACAACTGCTGTTGGGATGTCTCCTCAACGACAAGCTCAGAAGGAACCATTAGTAATAACATTAGAGCACTAGATCTTGCTGGGTGAGATGTTCTTTGTGTAGGGCAAAAAAATGTGTTGTAGCTTAAGTAGATCATGGAATTAAATAGGAAAATGATATGACTACTCAAAATTTGTCTTCTGGTCAAATGGAGATATGTTAGCCATTTATTTTATTTCCTTATTTTTATCTTATTGTCTGAAAAATAAAACTATACATATTTGCTTTATACACTTGTGTATAAATAATACATAATGTAAATCTGGAAGATGGGATTTTAAAATACCCCTTGTCAACCTTAAAAGTAGAATAGGGATTCTACTTTTATTACAGTAGCTATAAAAGAACTTGAGAAGTAAGCTGTTAGTACATACCCATTATCATTCATTCATTAATTTTCTTGGTTAATATGGAACTTCGGTCCTGCTTCTGCAGGAGAGTTCTTTGCTGTTTTGAATTTTAAAGTGAACATGATTTAACTGTTTATAAGAGAAATAGCACACTGATTTGTCAGTTTTTAGTTGTTACAGTATATTAATATAGTCATACATACTAAATTGAACTGAAAATTCTGATTATATGACATCTGATTTAAAATGTTTATCACAAAATCTATTCTTTAACAATACCTGGAAAAGATTAATCTATCTAAAGTATAAAATTTGAATCAGCTTAACTAGATTCATAAGTACACTTGAGTTTGTGCACAAACCCTAATTGAATAACTGAACAAGTTAGACCATGTGGGGTTCTAGTTTATGTGTATACATGCCAGTTTAGGAGATATGCATGAGTTTTGTCAGTGGTGGTACAGGCATTTATATGGGAAGGTAAGAGTAAGAGGAGATAAAAATATTTTATTTTAGAATATTTTAATAGAAACTCCAGATCATAAGTTTAATTTATTTTACTTAATTAGATTTTTTTCTTCAATGCCTGGGCAGGGCAACATCTATGGGAAACAAATGGTTGTAAACAGTGGAAGAGAGTGATGGGCTCATTAAAATTAGTATAAATGAGAAACCTCAAACTACTCAAGTTTAAAATAAAACCTATTTTGTTATGCAGAGATCCTACAAGCCATAAGACTTTGCAGAAATGCCCTTCTACAAAACTAGAAGAGAAAAGACCTATCTTGGAAGAAAAACCTGAGAAAAATACCATGGAGAAATTGGGTGTGTCAGATGCTCCCACTATACCTGTTAGAAGGCGTCTGGCTTGGGATGCAGAGAACACCCCTGAAGACATACCCAAACCACGGAGAGAGGAGGAGGAGGAAAGGGAAAGGGACAAACAGGTTTATATGGGAGAGTTAGAGAAGTTGGAAGTACATGAAAAATCTAAGGCAGACAAGAAAGAAGAAGGGTGAGAGTTTTAAATTAATCAGTTTATAGCAGCATTATTGTACATGGTTAATATGTATTTTGTCACTAAGTATAGTGGCTTATGCTTTTGGTTTTATGACTAATAAAGAGCAGATTTTACTTTAATGTCATGAAGTAGGCATTCTATACAGTTTATAACTGACTCAGTCAGGTATTTGAGTCACCAGTAATTGAGGTAGTTGAGCACTTGAACACTGAGCTACTTAAGAAGGAAATAATTAGTGTTATTTTCATTTGTGTCCTGCTAATTATGATTTCCTTGATTTGTAAATATGTCTGGAAGAATGACTTTCTTTATGGTTTAAGAAAACTAGCTGACATTTTAAAATATCAGATGGTTATATCAAAAAAAAAAAAGAAAATAGAATGTTTTACAATATTAAAATAAGTGATTTTGGCAAACAGCCAATTCCTGTTGATTTATAAGCAGATTTCTTGAAGAGTGGTTCTCTACCATTGATAATGATGCTTTGGTCTATAGCCCAGATCTGTTATCATTCATTCATGAGTTTTGCAGCTAATATGGGACTTTGGCCCTGATTTAATGGGAGAATTCTCTGATCTGCTGTTGCTGACTTGCAAGGACCGTCCCTCTCTTCCAATATTTAGTCACTCTTACCTGCATGTAGATTTGTTTATTTTTTCCTGAAACAAAATGACTTTATCTTAAAAGTTTTATACTTTATTAGTGCATAATGATGGCAAAGTAGTTTTAATATTTCCTGGAGCAAATAGCTTCATAATTGATTGATGTAATTTGTAGGTCAGATTCTTCTTCTGTATCCTCCGGAAAAGGAGGCAGGCTTCCCACTCCAAAGCTGAGAGAACTTGGTGGAATCCAAAGGACTCATCACGACCTTACCACTCCAGCTGTCGGTAATGGGCAAACACTGTGCAGTTCTTATTAAACTGCCTTTTCTACAGGAAAATTTAGTTTGTTTGAAACTTATCACTTTCATTTTTCCAGGTGGTGCTGTTTTAGTGTCTCCAACTAAAATGAAGCCGCCTGTCCCAGAACAGAGGAAAAGAATGTCCTCTCAGGATGGGTTAGAAGCTTCAAAGAGTGATTTTAGGAAGGTAAATATTTATATTTTGGGGAAAAACATCTCTTCAGAAAGTGATTATTTTAGTCACATGTAGTAAATGAATAATAGGTTCAGATTTTAGAAAATTTTGTGTGTCATCTGTAGAGACAATGCTGTAATGTATGTTTAGTAAGGCAAAAGCATTGAATTGAATTGCTTTTTCTGGTATTGGCATTATATTTCTGCTGATGTGCTTTCATATCTTGTCAGTAGTGACTCAGGAAGAAGAGAGAAAAGAAAATCAATTCTCTGAGGGCTGTCCAGAAACCAGAAAGTATCCATGCAATATGAAAAATAGAGCATTTATGACTGGATTTTTTTCCAGACAGCCCTTGTATTTATTGAGCATCTACTGTGTGTCAATTGCATTTAGCTATGTTCTAGGTGCTGTTTTAGCACTGGAGATATAGCAGTGAAAGAAACAGACAGAAATCCTGGCCCTTATTGAACTTACATTAGAGTGGAGGTAAGAGACAGTAAATAGGATAATTAGGTAAAAGACATAGTATGGTAAGTACAAAGAAGAAAAATAAAGAGGAAGTGAATAGTAGGTGGACAGGAAAGTTCTCACTAAGAGGGTTGCATTTGAACAGAGTCTGAAGTTTGCGAAGGATTGGCCCACATGCATATCTAGGAAGGCATTCTAGATAAAAGAATGGCAAGTGCAAAGTCCCCAAGGTGACACGGTAGCTCATTCTTTGAGGAACAGCCAGGAAGTCATTGTGGCTGGAGCAGAGAGCAAGAGAGGGAGACTAGTATGGCTAATGAGTTCAGAGGCATAACGGGTGACTAAATTGTGTAGGGCCTGACAGGTCATGGCACAGACTTTGGATTTTATTCTGAATGAAATGGTAAGCCTTTGGAGGGGCAGAGGAGGGATACAAGTCAATTAAAATATCAGGGCAATGTGAATAATGGTCGTTTGTATCATTGTAGTAGTAGTGGAGGTCTTGTAATAAAGTCTGATTCTGGATATATGTTGAAGATATAGCTGATAAGATTTGCCGATGTGTAAGATATGGAGTGGGAGAAAGGGACAAATGGAGAATGACTTAGGATTTTTGGCCTGAGCAATAAGGATGGAGTTGTCATTTAACTGAGATGGAGAAGACAATATGAGGAAAAGATATGCTGGGAAGAACAAGGGTTCTGTTTTGTACACGTTACATTTGAAAAGCTTATTAGACATTACAAATAGACATGTAGAGTAGGGAACTGACTGAGATGGAGTGCAGAGGAGAGTTGGGCTGCAGATACACGTTGGAGGCTCTATCATGTAGGTGGTATAGGTACGGAAGGTCCTGAGGTTGCGGGGGATCATCAATGGAGTGGATTTAGAGAAGAGTAGGTTTAGGCAGGTCTGAGTCCTAGGCTTTTGATCTTGGGAAGTCCGGGAGTAACCAGCAAAGAGCCTGAAGAGGAACAGTCAGTGAGGTGGTGGGAAACAGGAGACTTCCATGTCCTGGAGGTGTCAAGGAGGAGGGAGTGTCAGTGCTACCGATGGGTCAATAAGGTATGAAGATTGATTATTGGATTTAGCAACATGGTGGTTATTGGTGACTTGGACGAAGAGCAGTGTTGGTAGTGGGGAGGGAGAAAAGCCTGAATGCACGTGAGTTCAAGAAAATGGAAAGGAGAGGAGTTGGAGAGAGCATCACAGACAATTCTTTCAAGGGGTTTTTGTATGCAACGGAGCAGAAAAATGGAGTGGGAGTTGGAAGAAGTGAGATCAAGAAAGAGGAGATAATAGCACATTTGTATGATGAGAAAGAAAAGGTGATGCAGGAGTGAGGAAAATTGTTTGAAAGATGGTCTTGAGTGGGAGAAGGGGCGTAGGATCTCGTGGAGACATAGAAGGGTTAGCCTTAGGCACTGTTAAAGTTAGCAGACGGGCGGGGGGGCAGATGATATGGGCACTGCTGACAAAGTACAGGAAATGCAGTGGGAGGTGTTGGAAAGTCTCTTCTTAGTGGCTTTTGGAAGAACATGAAGAAAGATACCTGTTGGAAATGAGTCTGGGAAAGAAAATGTTGGAGCTTTGAGGAAAGAGGATAAGGTATAACAGTCTTGTCAGACAGTTCAAGAGTGAGTGGACCCGGGAATGCCGGGTACCGCGGGGCAACATTAAGGGCATTGTAGGTCGGTGGGCACAAAGTTGGCGAAGACCAGTCAGGTCAGGTGGAATGTTTTTCTTCAGGCATGTTTGGCTTCAGAGGTACGATAGGTAGAGTTGCATTTAACTGAGGTTCATGTTTTGGCAAGGGAGTAAGTGATTATCCATGGAAGTTGAATTGGTTAGGGAGGGAAATAGGACTTGATAAAGTAAGGTACAGTGGAAAGGTGACAGGATCAATTGATGGGAGTTCTTATCAGACTTAAGAACTTGTTGGAATTGGAGTACTTGTGGGGATTAGCTTTAAAGTGAGGAGAGAATGGTCAGAAATTGAAATTATGGAGGCAGTAGTCACGACAAGGCTTAATACCTAATTATGGGAATAAGCGGCTGAAGTAGGACACAGAACATTAAAAAAACAGTTTGAATTTCTCTAGGGGATTTTGCTGAAGATTCATGAGTTTCAGAGGGCACAGTGGAGAGTTATTAGGTGTTGGGGAGGGGTGGGAGATGGGATAAGAGCCCATTCCTCACCAACTCCTGGACTTAAATTAAGCCCAGCTCGTGACCGGTACCCATCAAAAACGTGCTGAAGGAGTGTTCTTGGAGTGCCTGAGTATCTAAACTACTATCAGCTGCTTATGTATACATAAGTTTATTAAAGGAAATGTGACAATAGGAATTCAAGAGTATTGATCAGAATCAGATGTCTGAATGTCTTCCTCCGCCTTGTTACTTCCTTACGAGTCAGACTGTCATCTGGAAGGTGTGAGTAAGAAGCCTTTGTAGTGATCTAGGTGGGGGATGGTGAGAGCTTGGACTAAGACGGGTTTCACCCATAGAAGTGGGTGAAACTGAACAGTTGTGTAAGGGGCACAGTATCAGGGCTTGATGCTGGGTTGCATAATAGGGGTGAGAGACCATGAATGAATGACTTGCATGTTTCTGGCTGGCCTAAAGGATTGATGGGGGCTGCTATGCACCGAGTAAGAGAACTCTGGACAGGAACCGTACTGGGAGGGGCGTATCAGGAGTTTCATTTTCACTCACTCAATTCAGTATTTAATGTGCTCTTACCAAGTGCCCGGCACATTCTAGGATCTGGAAATCCATTGGTAAGACAAAATCCCTGTCTCATGGGGCTTATGTTATCTTGGGGAGAAATATACGGACAGATTTTAAAAAGACACTTTCAGGTGGTGGTAGGCACTGTGAATAAAACCACAAATAAATTCCAAGAGATGGTGAGATTACTTTACATTGGGCCATCAGGACAGTCACCTTTGAGGAGGTGACATTTTATCTAAGGCCTGACTAGTGAGGGAGGTGCCCACAGAGAGACCTGGGACACAGACTGTTTTCTGTAGAAAGAGCAGCAAATGCAGGTACACAATAGTGAGAGTTTTTGAAGAGTGTGAAAGGCCGGTGTGACTGGACCCTGGAGAAGGAAAAAGATAGGGGAGAGAATGAGGTTGGAAAAGGTAAGGAGTGTTACTCTGCTGGCACTGGGAAGCCTTGGTGGGTTTGAAGCAACAAAGCAAATACAAATTTCTGATTGGCATGGCAACTAATATCACTTGCTACTCAGTGAAGAATGGACCGTTCTTGGGGGGAGGAGTGGAAGTAGTGGGGCAAATAAGGAAGCTTTAAGCCCAAAAACAGATTGCAAACTCAGTTAAATATACTCTATAGATTTCATCAGGTCTTTTTAATAATGGTAAAACCAATTTGACAGTGCTCTCAAATTCTGTATATACTCATATATGTAGAAAAGAAAAAAAAAAATCAAAGAACACTTTTTCTAAGTGATACTTATAGTTAAAAAGGGAACCAAGAGGAAGATTTGTGGTTTTTATCTTAGATAGGGATTTAAAAATATGCTTGTTGGATAAGACCCTAGGGCCTAGGCCATCTCCACTTTGAACCAATAAGCTCTTTAATAGTAGAAAATGATGCATAAGGTCAGAAAGCAATGTTTTGAATATTGCATTGATAAACTCAAAGTTAATAACTAAAGGCAATAATTACAAGGAAGAATCAAGAGAGTTTGGAACTGTCTTTGATTTTACTGGTTTGCATTCTCTTAAAACATAAAACTAAAAAGAAAAAAATCGTAAAACTATATGGGGGCTTTTAGGACAATGATACATTATCACTGTGGAAAATTAAAAAAAAAACCAAAATAAGAAAGAAAATAAAGTGTCACACCTACTGTTCAGAGACATCCACTGTTGAATTTTTGAGTTATTTAGGTATATAGTGTATTTGTTTATTACACTGTAGATAAGCCTTTATAATCTATTTTTTCTCACTTAGCAATGTATTATGAATATATCCCCCTATCATTAATTATAATTTCTATCAAATTTTTATTAATCTGTAGTTATATTATACTTGTTTTCACCAGATGCTATAGTTGAAATCTGTTTTTTAAAACTAGATGTCTGTTGTTATTTCTTAATTTTTGTATTTTGAAATTATCCTTTGGCTCCATTTTTGTTTCTATTGTTATTATCTCCTTTTGTATAAATACTCCCCAAATATTATTATGAGGTCAAAGAATACAAAATTGTAAGGCTTTTGCTATGTTTTGCTGACTCCCCCAAAAGACTGTGCTCCCACCAATACTGTAATGTCAGTTTTTCTACATCTTGCCAGCTCTGAGTATTAGACTTTTTTTTTTTTTTTTTTTTTGAGAAGTGAAAAATTGGTATACCTCACTTCTTTTATTTTGAAATATTTGGTTATAAGTGAGGTAGAATATGTTTGTCATTTGTATTTTCTGTGTATGAATTACTTATACATATTTTTTTCTACTTTGTAATTAGGTTTATCTTTTTCTTGTTATTTTTAAAGAAATACTTAGGTAATGATTATACTGATTTATCATCAAACATATACGTTTCACTAGGGCTGTCTGGAAAGTATCCAGCCATGTAATATGTAAAATAGAGGCAATTCTGGCTGGATTTTTTTCTAGTCAGCCCTCATATATTTTCCTCAAGTATGATATTTCTTTTTTTTAATGTTTGTATGTATTTTTTATATAGTTAAATGTGTTTATCTATACTGGTTGTTAGGCTTATAAAATTTTCCTTACATGGAAGTTACATAAAAGTTTCTTCATATTTTATCCTACTGCTTTTATGATAATATATTTTTATTTAAATGTTTGTTTGCATGTATATACACACACAAATATATGTATTCCTTTTTCATTTAGAAAGAAAGTGCAGTAGCCCTCCAGACTTCTCCAGCTGCTGGTATAAAAACTGTTGATCCCCTGCCTTTGAGGGAAGATTCTGAAATCAATATCCCCAAATTTGCTAAGGCAGCTCTTCCAGCTTCAAAAATTCCAGAATATCCAACCAACACGCCTGGGCAGTCTCCTCCGCCCTGTGCTCAATCCTACTGGCATCCCTCTCGTCGAATTCAGGGCTCTCTGAGAGACCCAGAATTTCAGCATAATGGTAATTATTTTGGTTTTAATTTTTTCTTTTAAAATGTAAGTCTTAAACTGATACAAAGGCTGTATGTACTCTGTATATTAGTTAATGATGTTATTCAGTGTTTTAGATAATGTAATTTCTTTAGGTAGGAAAAAAATCACATCTTTGGAACAGTTAATTGTGCTGTCCCCAAATTCACTTTGTGTAAGTGGGAAGTGTCTCCCCAGTTCTTTTCCATTCACTGGAAGGCAATGCACTAGATGCCGGTAGCACCCCTTCCTCAGGTGTGACACTCAGACTTGTCTTCAGACACTGCTGAGTGTTGCCTACATGTAGAATTCAAGGTCATACATTATTTTCCTTTAGTTTTATTAGGCATTTCCCTGTTCTTTCCTGGCTTCCACTATTACTTTTGAGAAGTCTGATGCTCTTTCTGTTTTTGGTCTTTTGTATGTGGCTTTTTTTTCCTGTTAGCTTGGGGGATCTTTTCGTTATACCAGATGCTCTAAAATTTTTACAGTGGGTCCTTTTCATTCATTTTGCTAGTACTCAGTAGACCATTTATTTCAGTCGGGAAACTCAGTTCCTCACTTCTGGGAAATTTTCTTAAATTACTTAGTCAGTAATTTCTTCCCCTCCATTTTCTGTTTCCTTTTCTTTGGGTACTCCCGTTATTCAGATGTTGAACATACTGACCATGATTTTATTTTCTTATCTTAACTCTGCTATTTGCCATCTCTGTTTTTTTATTTTAATTTGAAAGGATCACTATTTTTTTTGTCTTCTACCTCTTTCAGTTTTTAAAAATAATTTTGCTGTATTTTTAATTTCTAAGAATGTTTTAACACTGCATATTCCTTTATACAGCGTCTTGTTCTTATTTCATGGATGGCCTGTTGTTTCTCTTTCCTAAGATAAATGAAATATATAATCCTCCTGTTTTGAATATGGTACCCTTGCCCTCAGATGAGTCAGAGTAGCTTTGATAAATCTTTGGAGATGAGACGAAGCCTGCGTTCCTCCTTTAGGAGCGGGGCAGTTACCTACCTGTGTAAATCTGAAGAATCTAGCAGTCTGTTTGTAAAAAGACTTTCTAACCAGTTTCCTGGTTTAGTCTTACTTTCTCTTCAGTTTTCATGCTGCTCAAAACTCCCAAATACTCAACCATTAGAGAAACAAAATGGTTGCCTTTTGGTTTCCCTCCTCTGCTTGAGGAATCAACTTGCTTGAGTATGATAATAACATGCTTCCTGTCCTTTCATTTGCTTTCCATTTTCCAAAATTTTGTTGTTGTGCTCTTGTCTCTCATTTTTTTTTCCTGTGGGTTTGTGTCACTTTTGTAAATATGTGTACTCCATCTGCCATCTTTAAGATAAACCTACTACATTCTTTTAAAGTCATAATGGATCAACATTATCATTGAAAAGAATTCTGGGAGGTTATTCATTTTGTTTACATATTTGTTAATAATAAGCACATTATAAATTAATGAATGGTGCTTTGATAATAATTTCTATTAAAGATTTAAAATTAATAAAATTTTCGACAGCCTACTTTAACTAAGGGTTTACATAAATAAGATATACTGTTGGGTAACTGAAGAATAATTTCTTTTGCCTTTTCTTTTAAGTGGGAAAAGCAAGGAAGAGCAATATCCACTCACCTCAGCATGAAGCCTTTAATGATGAAGGTATTTCCGTAGTTGAGTAACACAATATAAAAGTATGAGCTTTTATTATATGGTAGTTTGTAATAGTATAATAATCTTACGGTTGATTAACACTACATACTTTACATAGATGTTATTTCATTAGATCTTTGAAATCTTGTGACGGGGGTAAAATTATCCCCATTTTAGAAATGAGTAAACTGGGACCTAAAGCCATAGAGAATCTTTTCCAGGGCAAACAGGTGATAAGAGATTGTGCCTCACATCACACTGAGGACAGCACTCTTTCTGTTTTTCCACCCTGTCTAGGTGGAGGCTCAAGGAATTTGGCCTAATATTATATCCATCATTTTTTCCAAATGCCTATACTTATCAATTTCAGTTCTCAAAAAAATATGATTACAGAAAATGAACATTTTTCTCCTGTGTAGTTTCATTCTGACAAATTCATTTGCTTCTAATAAGTGGCAAAAGGAATTTTGAATTCTTGATGCAAACTGAAATTATAATTTAATTATTCTTGAGAAGTATTTACTGAATTATAAATTTTGTACTTACTCAGAGTGAGGAATTTCAGAAATAATGAAAGGCCAGCATATTAAAGTCAAATATTATTTCTATATTAAAAGAAATTATTTTAGAAATGTTATGTAAATACCATGTTAAGCTATGGCATTTTGTTTCCACAGTTTTAAAAAGCTTTTCTCTTAGAACAGCTGTGCTTTTTAAAGTAGGACAAGACGGTATGGTGTGATGATGAATTGTTTCCAAGTAATAATGAAATCATAAACCGTGTGTTGAGGCAATGACATTGTGGGATTTCAAGAAGGAAATAGAATGCTCATTTAACATTAAAATGTTTGATTAAGAATTTGGTAAACTTGGGAAATTACTGTGAACTGTCCCGAAAATGTGACTATCTTGTATTTCAGATTAATTTTTTTCTGTCAGAGTCAATATTGACATTACAAAGCTTGATGCTTTTACTTTTCTGTTAGTGTTATAAAACAGTATTTTTATGAGAGTTATTTTTAGCACTGACTCTAATTCTTTCATTGCAGATGAGGACAGATTATCTGAGATTTCTGCTCGCTCTGCAGCTTCTAGTCTCCGAGCTTTTCAAACCCTGGCACGAGCTCAGAAAAGAAAGGAGAATTTCTGGGGCAAAACATAATTAAACATACACCTAGTTGAGTTGCTTTTATTTAGGGAACCATTGGCACAATATTTCATTATTGGCTACTATGTTAACTCTTGTAAGTGTTTGGATTTTTTTCTAACATTTCCTACTTAAGAAGAACTATTTTATTTTTCAGTAGCCAACTCAACTTGGAAAATTTTAACACAGGTTCATACAAATTTAACTTCTAAAGAATTATTTTTACATCAATTCCAAAATAGAAAGACATAGATTATATAGTTCTTCACATGTTCTTTTGTATTAGGTATCAGGGCTAGCTGGTAGAATGGTGAATTTCACCTATCCAGAGAATATTGTCAAAAGTGAACAAAGTGAAGAAAAATTAAGATCTAAGCATGAAATATATATTTCCTTAAGATTGGTTCTATGTAACTTTAAAATTGTAGATGTCATAGAACGAATTTTTGTTCCTTTAAATTTTTCCGTAGTTTTTTTTTTTTTTTAGTATCTTCTGTGTGTTGTTATAATGTTAAGATAATTTCATTTTAGATTGAAAAATACCAGCTGTATATATTTTTCCTATTTATGTAACAAAATTTACTGAGACATTATGTATATTTTTGATCTTTGTGCCCATTCTATTTGTATAAGGACTGGCTTACATTTGAATTATGTCTGAATTTTGGAAAAATTATTTGTATAATGTAGAGCTAAAACTTCATAGACATTTCAAAATAAAAATTGATCAAGTGTTTTAATTCTGTTTATTTAAAGTGTTTGACTTCTCCAGAATATAGTTATTATATGGAACAAATAATTATATCTTTTAGAAACATTCTACTCATAATAGGTTAGTCAAATGTTACACTTCTTTTGTAGCAATCCAAATGCAATGAAACAGAGTCCACAATATTTTGCACAAATGTAGGACATGTAGAATTTTCAAGGCAGAATAAGTTTTTAAAAATTTAACACAAACTTTTTTACTACTTCACTCACAGGACATGTTCTGTTTCTCTTTATCTTGCAAATCATGATAAATTTAATTTTTAAATGCATGGATTTCATAAAACAATGAATAAAATCTTTATAATACATAGAAAGTACTAAAAATATACAGAATATTCATGTTTATTGGTTAGAAAACAATGAACAATCTGTTCTAAAGTGCTTAATTTGGTCAAATGTGCTTGTCAAATTATCAATTCACAATGTTTAAGATCTTTACATTATGAGGTTATAAAGAACTGTGGACATACAAGTATTTGCTTATATTCCACTGACCTTTTAAAATAATTTGTTGATAAAAAAAGTTACTAAGTCATTAAAGATAGAAATAAGTGTTAGAAATTAGTGTGTAATTGAATTTTAGAACACAGATTGTCTTGGCTTCTATACAAATGTGTGCTGAGGCATATTGTAAAATAAATATGGAACTAAAAGTTGGTTTAATTAGGGCAGAGTTTTCAATGGCTGACCACTGATTTACAGTGAAAAAAGGAATTCTGGCTGGCTTGCAGGGAATTGTGCATAACATACTGTCTATCTTACCTAAGCTATATTCTATAAAGTCTGAGTTCACCCATTGGAGTAAGTCACTCCACACGAACTTGATCTATCTGGTGTTAAATGGTTTAGGGGGTGGTTCTCATGAAGTTGGGGTTAGTACCCCAGCCTGTGTATAACAGATTATTCTTGCAGTATACTGCTTAGTCTCTTAAAAGCCCTACTCAGTGGCCCAGGGGAGAGACTAGTATTGAGGGATCAATACTGTTCCATCACTCATACTAAAACAACACAAAGGACATGTGCTTGAATTGGTGGGTACGTGATTTACTAGAGAAATGTTCCATGAGGTTCGTTGACACTTAGGAGCTGGGCCTGTTAACTTAATGTTTTAATCAATTTTATTAAGTTATAGTTTCATTTACAATAAACTGCGACCATTAAATTACAGCTCAATGAGTTTGGAAAGAATGTATACATCTGTGAAACGAACACCATAACCAAGATACATTACACTTGCATTATCCAAAAAGTTTCCTCATTTCCTTTTGCAGTTCATTCTATCTGTTTATGTGGTATACACCCAAATCAATATTATAAAGTGGTGGTTTGGTTTTTTTTGTTGTTGAAACTGGTATCTCACAAGCTGGACTGGGGAGAGAATATCAATCACATTGGAAGTTTTTTCCCTTGAAATGCTCACACCTCCTGCTTCTGTTATTCCTTCCCCTGATCTTCACCCTAGATGCTGAGATTCCCATATATCCCTGGTTGAGGACCCCTATATAAATGCACAAATAGAGGCCTTGCGTCTTCATTTCTGCTCTCATATCTGGATTGCTATGGAGATCTAACTCTTAAGAACCCTTGAAAGATGAAAGATGATTTTGAGAATAAAGAACATAATAAATTTCTTAGTACATGGTAAGGACTGTTATCATGAGATTTAAGTAAAAATAACCTCATTTTACAGATGGGGAAACACTGGATTAAATAAATGACTGGACCAAGATCTTATAGCTGGTAAATTAAATCTAGGTTTTACTCGAATCTACCCACGCTGCCTCCTCTGGGGTTCTAAAATTGTGTCTTTATTGTGATTCAGTTCCCTGGCTGATTCATTTGGGAGTTAAAATTTTAACTTTGCTTTCTTGAAGATAAATGAAAACTACCTTTCTAGTCAGGAAAAAGAGTATATGAGCATATATATTGTATAAATGGATTCAACTAGAAGGGAAGTGAGTTAACATTCAAAACAAGTTTGTCCTTACGTAGAGCAGTGCTGTGGTTGGCTACCCAGGGTGCTCAAGGATGGATTTTACCTTCATTGTAGTTGTAGACACCCAGAAAATATCCCAACTACAGGAAGTTTACCATAGGAACAAATAATCTACAATGTATATAATGCTAGAATCATTTACATTTGATTCTGGAATGTTTTTGGTACTTTCACATGTGGTAGCATCAGCCATGTTAGCATGCTCAGGGCCCAGGCTTTGTCAAACTGATATCATGACTCAGTTTCCCTAGATGAGTTGGCTGCACAAAGACTATTCCAGGAGAAAGAACAGTCTCTGTCATTGGACTAACTGCAGTTGTGCCCTGCTGGACTGGTCATGCGGGAACTCTGAGAAGCCAGTCTGTCCCTCCAGTTTAACTCATGAATGAAAAGCAAGGCAGTGGTATTTCCATCCCTTTGCTGCTCACCTTCAGCTGACATTAATCCTGCCCTCTGATTTGACCATCTGTGCCTCTTCTATGGTGAGTGGAGAGACAGAAAGACTCATCCCCTTTTTTCTCTCTCAAGCTTCCTAAAACTGTATTTCATATTTCATTCCCACCCTGGTTCGGCAAGGCCAGTCAAGGATAGCAGCCTCTTTCAAGCACAGGGCAGCTCTCCTGTAGTACTGCACCCTCTGTAAGACAGGTAGGAGGGAAAGAGTATTTATCCTAAGATGACATTCACTTCTCGATTAAATTCTCCATCTAGTAGTCCCGTCTATACTTTCATTATGGTCCAGACCTACATCAGAGCGTGTCCCTAGTAACTGAGTGAGAGATGAAGACTGGGAGACACTGATGCACCTTTGGGAGTCAGCATGAGGCCAACAGAGTGATGTGTGGGGAGTTCACAACCAATTTGCACCACTTAATGGACAATTTAGATAATGTTGGGAAATTGTTCAGTTTCTCTCCAATATATTCCACATTCAGTAGCATGCTGGAGCTGGTTTTTGGGCCAATTGTTATTCACAAATTTTGCAAGCAGGTTATTAAACCACCAGTAGTTTGAAATTGGCCATGGTGGGAGTATTTATACCATGCAAATCAGCAAATGCTATAAATCAGTACTTCTTCCTCAATAACAACCCACACCGGGGCAGTTTTCAAGCCCACCACTGCAGTCACTACACCAATCTTTACTTTTCTTTCTGTATCATTTTCTGATAAAATCCACTTCAGAGAAGAGAAAAGAGGAAACTCAAGCTTCTGTAAATTTATTATGCCATTCACATCCTCCTTTGCTTATAAAAATACTTTGGTTCAGTTTCTTTTCTTGGCTGAAATCCACTAAAAAATAAAGACGAGACACAAATAGCAGATAATAGACTATAGAGGGTGACTACCCATGATCCACCCATGGAACTAGGCAGAGATGGGGCCTGGGAATCTATGTGTACTTCCAGGTGATTCTGATATTCAGGTAGTTTGGGAATCACTGGTTTGGGGGTTATAATAAGGTTGAGCAAACTGGTTAAACTTCTTTGCGTTTGTGTTTCTCATCTACGGAATTTAAGATTCAATGGTATAAAGTCTAGAAAGGTGTTTTGTATATTCAATGTTATTTAATTCAAAAGGTTTTAGTGTGTTGAAGGCAAATTTTCATTAAAACAATGGGAAAAAACGTAATATTTTAGAGAAGCAAAGGTTAAATCTGGAAAGCAGGAGACAGTGTATTCTAAAATTGTGGTATCTTGTATCATGGCCTTATCTGTGATGACCTACATTCAGTTTACAACAGACGCAGTGTGAGGCAGGGGTACTGAAATGATTTGTCTACTTCCGTTATGTGGTAAAGCAAAAGAGTCTGTGACTACTGTGTTGTGACTCAGCTACTCTAGAAGGTGGAATCAATTACCTGATATCTGCACACTATGTTAGTGTAACCATGAATTGGAGATGTTATCAGGTATGAGTCAGGCACTGTGGAGATAAAGGACCCACGACAATTACTGATGAAAGATAGTAAGGTTGGTCCCTGAATGAAAGTATAGCTAATAGCAAAGATTTCCTATCTTGCTTTAAGTGATTTTTTAAAAAGATGTCTTGCTTTAAGTTAGTTTTTCAAAAGATGAATAAGTTTAACTCAGAGGTTTATAATTTCAAGAAGAAAATATAAACTAAATGTAAAATGTAAAATGCCCCACATTATGGGAAAATAAGGAAACTTTACACTCATAAATTTAATTATAGTCAGAGCTAGGGCATGTCAGTCAGGAAAATTATGCCCACAATGTATACCTTAACATGTAATGTTCCTGTTAAAAACTATTCAGGTAAAACAGTTAAGGTTCTGGAGAAACAAACAAACAAAAAATTGAAAATAAGTTTGTATGACAATACCTAATTTTGTTTCATTAAGAACCAATAATGTTATAAACTTTACCTTGTAATTTTGCAAAGATTAAACATCTGAAGTGCTTTACTAATTAGAGAGCATAACCTTGCATAAGCACTCACCCTAGCCTGATCACTTAAATTAATTACTGTGAATTATAGCTGCCAAGACTTTAAAAAATATCACAGATCCATGCCCTTAAGAACATGTCGGTTTCTTTCATCATTTAGAATCAAATGTGGGGACCAAAAAAAATTTTCATTCAGATTTGTTATCATTTGAAGAAATATAAAAATACAGAAGAGTGGAGACTAATATATCAATATATACAGTTCTTTAGTCACTGTGTAAATAATACAATAAAAATAAAACTTAGAAGCTGAATACTTATGATTAGAGAAGCTCCTAGAAAAATATTTGATAATCCTCATTTTATAAATTTAGTGATTATCTTCATTCATTCATTCATTTATTAAAACTGCATGCAAAACTTGCACAGATATTTTCTATGTACAACACATTAAAATTAGTGTCTTTTCAGGTAATAGTAAACTTAATCTTAACTCAGTCACAAGTTACAAAATAATTTATTAGACATTTAGCTATTGTTTTCCACTCATTATTCATGGATTTTCAAATTTTCTGGACAACTAATTTTTGTTTCTTTTCTCTGAAAGACAGCATAGCCAGCCAGTGAGTCTTCCTTTTTCCTGTATCAGGTTCCCTCTGTCAAACTAGCATCTAAGTCACAGTGAAAATAGGCTATGTGTGTTTTGTGTGTGTGCATGTATACATGTTTGCATGTGTGTTAATAACACCAACACACTGCCATGTCACTTACTGCATTATTCACTGTAATTAAAATAAAAATATAACAAAGCTTGTATGTTTCTCCCTCTGCCAAACCAACCTGCTTTAAAGAACATTGGCCCTGTCTTTGACTTCTGTTTTCAGTGGGTCCAAGGCACTGGTTAACTCTATAACGCATCTTTTCCATGGCCTCTGCAGAGCATCTCAAATGCAGTCTTGGCGATGATACAAGGTTAAATGTGTTAGAGAATATTACTGTATTTTCCTTTGGGTGAGTGAGTTGATCTCTATAAGTCTTTCTACAATAGATTTTCTTTAACAATCTTAACAAGACCACAAAGAAGCTTAGAAAAGAACACCCATAATTGTTCATTTTAAAGAGAACTTACACTTTTTTTTTTTAGGTAATTCCCTGGCTGGGAATCGCACCCAGGCACAGCGTTGAGAATGCCGAAACCTAGCCACTACACCACCAGGGAACTCCCAGAACTTACACTCTTGTGTCAGACAAGAGAATGTTTGAATCTTGATCACTATGTGATCCTAAGCAAGTTACCAAATTATTCTGAGCTCTAATTAATGAGTATGTTAAATAAGGATAATAATTATAAGTTGTCTCAAATAGTTATTGTGACAAATAATTTTAAGCATATGAAACACAATGATGGCATACAGAGCTTAATGATTATAATAATTATTGTTATTTTCCACATTTATCCTAAAATTGCTCTATGTCAAAGAAGGTAAGGGATGCTAGGAGGAATAAAAATTATTTTAACTTAGTATTTTAAGAAAATTTAACTAGAAAGTGAGACAGAAATTCAGGGCAGTGGCCTAAGGGTCTGGAGGGCCAACCCTCACAGGTGTACTACAGCACATTGGCATGTTTTGGTCCAGACCTCAAACATTCTCTCCACTGACTTCATTCTATCACCCACCTGAATGAACTTGAAAGAGAAGTTAGAAAAAAGAGAGAACATGCTTTTTGTATTAAAATCAACTACAGCAATGTGTCTACTCTGGAGATTAACCAGAGAAGTATCCCGTAACGAGGTGTATTATTAATCCAGGTACCATACTGACTAATTGGAGCTTAGTCCAGCTGGAAAAACTGGGAGCTCCTATCTTAGCATTGAGGGTTGTCAAAGTGCCCATTTTTCACTGGCTGAAGGATGCTGGGATGGGGAGGGAAGTGAACAAGCATCAGTAGAATCAATACCCTGGCAAATTCTGCCATGAGAAAGCCCTCAGGCCAAGCAGAGCCGGTGCTTGGACATCAGCGGGGTGCACTAAAAAGGTTGGGGAGCAGGTAGAAGGGCACTCCCAGTGTCTGTTGCAGTACTGTGACTCCTTGAAGTCAAGTTCTCAAAGTCTATTGTCTCTCAACTACCTGCCTTGTAAAAATATGCAAGTATTTTTAATACATTTTTAAATTTATTGGGGTAACATTGGTTAGTAAAACCTTATAGCTCTCAAGTGTACAATTCTATAACACATCATCTACATATTGCATTGTGTGCTCACCACCCAGAACCAGTTCTCTTTCCATCATGATATATTTGATCCCTCTCCCTTCTGCACCATTGCCCCCCACCCCTTACCTCTGGTAACCACTAAACCTTATCTGTGTCTATGAGTTTTTATTTCTTTGTTTGTCTTATTCCTTTGTTGCTTTCAGCATATATGAGGGAAGTCATATGGTTCTTGACATTTTCTGTCTGACTTATTTTGCTTAGCATGATGATCTCAAGATCCATCTATGTTGTTGTAAATGGCTATATTTCATTTTTTTCTTATGGTCGAGTAATCATCTATCAAGGACACTTTGTTTCTATTTCTTGGCCACCATGAATAATGCTGCAATGCACATTGGGCTACATATATTTTTACAGAAAAAAGTCTTCAATTTTTTTGGTAGATACCCACAGTGGCTGTACCAAATTACATTCCCACCAGCAGTGTATGAGGGTTCCTTTTTCTCCCCAGACTCTGCAACACTTGTTAGTATTTGTCTTATTGATGATAGCCATTCTAACAGGTGTGAGATGATATCTCATTGTGGTTTTGATTTGCATTTCCCTGATAGCTAATGAGGATGAGCATTTTTTTCATGTATCTGTTGGCCATTTGTATGTCTTCCTGGGAGAAGAGTCTTCAAGTCCTCTGCCCATTTTTTTAATTGGATTGTTTTTTGTTGTTGTTGTTGAGTTGTACACATTCTTTATATATTAGATATTAGCCCCTTAACAGAGATTTTGTTTGCAAATATTTTCTTCCATTTGGTTAGTTGCGTTTTGCTTTGTTGATGGTTTCTTTTGGTGTGCAGAAGCTTTTTAGTTTGATATAGTCCCATTTATTTATTTTTGCTTTTACTTCACTTGCCTTTGAGGTCAAATTCATAAATTCTTTCCTGAACCCAAGGTCCCTAAGTTTAGTGCCAATGTTTTCTTCTATGCAATTTATTGTTTCAGGTCTTATTTTTAGGTCTTTGATTTATTTTGTGTTAATCTTGGTAAATAGTGACAGCGCAGTCCAGATTCGTTCTCTTGCATGTGGCTTTCCAATTTTCCCACTACCATTTATTAAACAGGCTTTCCTTTCTCCATTGTATGTTTTTGGTTCCTCTGTCAAAATTATCTGATATATATTTGTGGGCTTATTTCTGAGTTTTCAATTCTATTTCATTGATCTGTGTTCCAGTTTTTTTTTCCTTCTGCCAATACCATGCTGTTATGAGTATTGATATGTTATAGTATAAACGGAAGTTAAGGAGTGTGATACCTCCAATCTTGCTCTTTTTTCACAGGACTGCTTTGGCTGTTTGGGGTCTTTTGTGATTCCATACAAATATGATGATTTTTTATTTTATTTCTTGAAAAAATGTCTTTGAGATTCTGATGGCAATTGCATTAAATCTGTACACTGCTTCGGGTAATTTGGCCATTTTAACTATGTTGATTCTTCCAATACATGAACATGAAATATCTTTCTATTTCTTTGTGACTTCTCCAATTTCTTTTAATAATGTCTTATATTTTTCAGGGTATAGGTCCTTCATTTCTTTTGTTAATCTTATTTCTAGGTATTTTATTGTTTTTGCTGCAAAAAGATATTGGTTTTTCATTTCTTTTTCTGATTTCACTGTTAGTATATAGGAATGCAATGGATTTTTGTATATTGATTTTATATCCTGCAACTTGACTATATTCATTTATTGTTTCTAACAGGTTTTTGTTGTTGTTGTTGTTTGTTTGTTTGTTTGTGGAGTCTTTAGGATTTTTTATATAAAGGATCATGTCATCTGCAAAATGTGACAATTCAAATTCTTCATTCCCAATTTGGATGCCTCTTATTTCTTTCTCTTGCCTGATTGCTCTGGCTAGATCTTCCAGTACTATGTTGAATAGCAGTGGTGAGAGGGGACATCTCTGTCTTGCTCCTGATTTTTAGAAGAAAAGGTTTTAGCTTTTCACCATTTAGTATATTAGCTGAGGGTTTGTCATATATGGCTTTTATTATGTTGAGGTACTTTCCTTCTATATCTATTTTGTTAAGTGTTTTGATCATAAATGGTGTAATCGAATGCTTTTTTCTGCATCAATTGATATAATCATAGTTTTTATGTTTTATTTTGTTTATGTAGTGTATCACACTGATCAATTTGCATATGTTGAACCATCCTTGTGGCTCACTTGATCATGATATATAATCTTTTTAATGCATTATTGTATTCTATTTGCTAATATTTTGTTTAGGATTTTTCTGTCTCTGTTCATCAGAGTTACTGGTCCGTGATTTTCTTTTTGTGTGTTATTTTTACTAGGCTTTGGTATTAGGGTAATGTTGATCTCATAAAATGAGCTGGGAAGTATTTCCTCTTTAGCTTTTTGGGAGAGTTTGAGGATGATAAGTATTAAATACTCTGAATGTTTGGTAGAATTTGCTAGTGAAGCCATCTGGTCCTGAACTTTTGCTTTAGAGGAAATTTAGGATGATTGTTTTGATTAACTTACTGTTGATTGGTCTATATAGATTTTTCAGTTCTTTGTGATTCAGTCTAGGAGGGCTATATGGGGACTCAAATATATAGTGATGGAAAGAGATCTGCCTCTGAGTGATGAACACATGATACAACACATAGACAATGTATTGTAGAATTGTACACCTGGAGCTTATGTAATTTTTACTAACCAATGTCACCTCAAAATTTAATAAAAATAGACCAAATAAGGAGAAAAAAACTTGTCCATTTCTTCTTAGAATTTGGTGGCATGTAGTTCTTTATAGTATGCTCATATGATTCTTTTTATTTCTGTGGTATCTGTTGTAACTTGACTTTCATTTCTTATTTTAATTATTTGTGTCTTTTCTCTCTTTACTTTAGTGGGTCTAGCCAGGGGTTTATTAATTTTATTAGTGTTTTCAAAGAACTAGCTCTTTGTTGCTATTTTTTTCCTGTTGTCTCTTTGTTCTCTATTTTATTCAGTTCTGCTCTAAATTTATTATTTCCTTTCTTCTGCTGACCTTGGGTTTCCTTTGCTCTTCTTTTTCTAGTTAGGATGTAACATTATGTTATTTATTTGGGATTTTTTTTTGTTACTTGAAATAGCCCATAATGATATAAATTTCCCTCTTAATACTGCTTTTGCTGTATCTCAATAATTTTGATATGATGTATTTTCATTCTCATTTGTTTCTATGTATTTTTAAATTTATTCTTTTATTTTTTCTTTGACCCAGTCATTCTTTAATAGCATGCCATTTAGTCTCTTTGTATTTGTGGTCCCTCCTTTATTTTTGCTGTTGATCTCCAATTTCAAAGACTTGTGCTCAGAGAACATTGGTATCATTTCAATCTTCTTAAATGTGCTGAGGCCAGTTTTGTGTCCCAGAATATGGTCTATTCCTGATAATGTTCCATGTGCACTAGAAAAGAATGTATAGTCTTGTGTTCTAGGATGAAGTGTTTTATAAATGGTTTGGTCCAGTGTATCATTCAAAGCTGATATTTTCTTCAAGATTTTCTGTTTGGATGATCTATCCATGGCTGTCAGTGGGGTGTTTAGGTCCCCTACTATAATTGTGTTTCTGTTCATTTCTCTCTTTAGTTCTGTTAGCAGTTGCTTTGTATATTTTAATGCTTCCTGATTGGTGGCATATTTAATAAGTGCCATATCTTCTTGTTGTATTATCCCCTTATCATCATGAAGTGTCCATTTTTGTCTCCTATTCCCTTTTTATCTTGAAGTTTCATCAGATATAAATATGACTACAACCACTTTTCTCTGGATGCTATTTTTTTGAAATATTGTTTTCTACCCTTTCACTCTGAGTTCATATTTGTCTTTGTAGCTGGGATGTGTCTCTTGGAGGCAGCATAAGGTTGGGTTTTGGTTTTTGATCCACTCTGCTACTCTGTGTCTTTTTATTGGTGAAGTCAATCCATTTACATTCAGGATGATCAGGATTTTCTATGGCCATTTTATCTTTTGTTTTCTGGTAGCTCACTATCTCCACAGTTTCTTTGCCTTTTTGTTTCTCTCTGCTAGTTTAGTTTGGTGGTATTCTATAATTTCTTCTGTCCTTTTTTATGTTATGTGTCTCAGTTCTGAATTTTTTTGAGTGGTTACTATTAATTTATGTAAATAAAAGTTTCATATATAAAGTAGTTCTTTTTCTTAAGCATGCTTCTTATCACCATTCCCCTTTGAAAATTCAGATCTTCACTTCCTCCTCTTTTATGTCTTTGTTGTCACAAGTTATCCCCACTTGTGCTGTTAGCTAATTTCTGAATTGCAGTAGCAAGTTGTTTTCCTCTTCCTTTTTTCATTTTTTTAATGTTTTTATCCTCTTTACCCTTGATAATATGGTTAAGTGTATAGTGCCCTATTCTGTGTAGGGGTTGCCATTTCCTGCTTATGACTGTCTGTTAGTAATCTTGGTCATAGTTTTGTATCCTTTTGACTTTTTGTTTCAGGTAGAATAGCCTCCTTCATTATTTCCTGTAATGTAGGCCTGTGGTGGCAAATTTTCTCAGCTTCTGTATATCTGGAAAGGTCTTTATTCCTTCTTATATCTAAATAATAATTTTTCTGGATAAATTATTCTTGGCTGATAATATTTTTTTCTATCAATAATTTAAATATTTGATTCTACTCCCTCTTGGCTTGTAAAATTTCTGCTGAGAAGTCTGATGATAATCTAATGGGCTTTCCTTTATAGGTTACACTCTTCTTTTCCCTGGTTGCCTTGAGAAGTCTTTCTTTGTAGGGAGCGCATGAGCCAGAAGCCAGGTCCTTTGAGTAAACAGGTTTTAGCAAGGCTACCTGTGTGCTTGGTTCAAGGACTTTGCAAGGCAGCCCAGAGCTGGGTGCACAAGGACACTGCTCGGAGTGTGGTTTCTGACGTCTGGGAAAATATGACATTGTGAGCAAGGTTGTTTGGTCTCTGGGAAAGATTTGAGACATAACTTGTGGCCTGCCTGCCTTGAAGAGAATAATAATAATATAATCAGTAATGCCTTAGCAACATGTACCAAAATATTGACTAAATGCAGGTGTCTGTAACTATTGGTCCCAGTTAAGATGCACTTTCCAGTCTTGCTTTGCTGATGTACCCCTATGATCTCCCTTGTTTTGCCCACCCTACAAAATAAACTCGCTGCTGCCAGGCGGGGTCTCTGTGTCTCCATCAGAGCGCAGAGAACCACCTGGTCCCAGCTTTTCTGTCTGTGTCTGTGTCTGTGTGTTTTTTCTTTATTCCCCATCACCTCCCCTCCGGTTCACCCGTTCACCCGCGCAGGTCGCGGCAAGTGGCGCCCGAACAGGGACCGGAGGATGGAGGGACTCATGTTGTCGGATGAGGGAACGCTCCCGAGAGGCGATCGCAATTAAGAGTGTTAAAGGCCATCAGGTTTTGGCAACTAAGGTAAGTGGGAGCGAAATACGAGCACCGGGTGTAAAACATGGGACATTCAGAATCTAAGGAAAGAGAGCTCTATGTACATATGTTACAGTGTATGCTGCAAGCTGAAGGCAGCAATGTGAAAAGGCATCAGCTTTTAGAGTTTGTAGATTTTGTACATAAAACCTGTCCTTGGTTTCCTGAGGAAGGAACTATAAATACTCATACGTGGGAAAGGGTAGGAAAACAGCTGAGGGATGGTTATGCGGCCGATGGGCCAGAAAAAACCCCTGTACATGCTTTTGCTCTGTGGATGTCAATTCAAGACTGCTTAGACCACAGACCAGCATGTGTGCGCTTGCCTGAAGGAGGTCATTCTGTAACTTTAACTAAGACTATACAGGGATATGAGAAATTATGCTCACCAGTCCCTGATTCTACAAAAATTTCAGATGAGTCTCTCCCTACAAAATATAAAAAAGAACTTAAAAAGGAGGCTAAACGAGACATGAGACAAAAAGAAATAGAGCGATTTTGCTCGCTGGAGTGAGGTCGCACTAACGTTTTGCCCCTCACAAATGCCTGTGTAGTCAATTAGGATAAATTAACAAAAAAAATTGGTGCTCGGTTACATACTGCTTAGTCTCTCTATATTTTAGGTCCTAAAGAGAAATGGTTTTTCAATTTTTTTCCTTCTTTCTCTTTTCTTGAACTCTTATGCTGTCTTGCAGTTAGAACTGTTTTGTTAAAGGATCAAAGAATTGGGATGGGATTTTTTGAATGCAAGTTTTTATGTTGTAATGCAAAAAACAAACTCCTGGGAAAGTAACTAAATTAATCATTCTGAAAACAGGGAAATCCACTTATCTCCTGGTTCTATCATAATTAGAAACCAAATGTGTCTTCATATATTGGGTAAAAAAGGTAGAAGTCTTACTAGGTTCTCTCAATCTAGTAACTTAAAATCTTGCAAAAAGTTAAAATGTAAACAAAGCTCTGCCTGAGGCAGTGGCCACTATCTTCTGAGGTGGAGACAATTAAAGAAAAAACAAAACAAAACGAGGCACTTTTAAAATCAAGCCTCTCAAGTCAGCGTTTTGGTCTCTTTGGAACTGTAGCTTGAGTCCTCTTTAAAATTGCTAATAGTTCTTTTGTGTTTGTAGATTTGCCAAAAAAAATGCTAATATTTGCCTTTTTTTTTTTGGTTATCAGTAAATTAAGATTCTGAGGATCATAGATGGTTACAGATGTTAATTAATACAAAAAATGTGTGTTTTAAGAAGGTATAAGGTATGGAAATACATTTTTGAAGGGATTGAAAGAAAATAATTTGTCATAAAGATGGCTATTTCTAAATGAGTAAAAAAATGGACAAACTAAGAGGCACTAAATTAAAGTTGTAGAAGGTTTGTGAGAAGTAGACTTTATTTGGCCGGTCGGTGGTAAGTTTTTTAACAAAGGAAAAAAAAAGTTTTGTATTAAAGTAAAAATGGTTGTGCCAGAACACACAAGGAGATAGTAAAAGCTTAACTTACAAATACTTCAAATGGACATTCAGCTTAAGACTGGCATTCCTTACAATCTGCAAGGACAAGTTATTGTTGAAAGGGCTCATAAAACATTAAAAATTCAATTCTTTTTATTTTATTTTAAACTTTTAAAAATTGTGATGAACAGGGAGTCTCCCCTGCAGATAGGCATTTTCAGACACCCTCTTTGTAGAGAGGCAAAGTAATAGGAAAGATTTGGCGACCAGACAGTGGCGTGGGCCAGATCCAGTACTCACGTGGGGAAGAGGATTTGTTTGTGTCTTTCCAGAAGGAGATTTACAGCCCACGTGGATTCCTGAACGGCTTGTAAAACATCATGAATCCCGAGGACCTCGTTCCTCCCCTGCGGAAGATGAGACTCACAGAGCCCATGCCCATTCCAAAGGAGGAGTCACTGAAACTGATCATGATATTCCCGGAGAGTAGATCCTTTAAAGGGGCATGATGCCACCCTGCAGTGACCACTTAAAGGAGCCAGACTCCAACTTGGGGTCAGCTAAAGAAGCTGATCCAGAAGGGCTTCACTCTTGCTTCTCCATGGACCAGTAAAAATGTTTTATAAAAATTCTCACTATAATGTGAGTTGTTTAAACTGTAATCTTACCAACTGTATTACTTCTATTTAGTCAAATAATCAAATTATAGTATTGTATCAGTCTTCTTTTGTAATGCTTCCTGCTAACATTACAGGACCTTGGTATCATGATCAGGGTCTTCAAGTGCTTCAAGAAATTTATAATCAGTTGGCTCGCCCTTGTCGAGCTATAGGGTTAATTATTGTTGGAATAGTTTCTTTAATCACGCTTATATCAACTTTAACAACTTCTGCTCTTGCCTTGTCTCAAAGTATTCAAGATGCTCATTATGTCAATGAACTTACACATAATACTTCATTGGTTTTAAACAATCAAGTAGTTATTGATAAAAAATTAAAAGTTAAAATAAATGCCCTAGAGACAGTTGTCATTGAAATAGGTAATGAAGTAAAAAGTCTTAGATTTCGCCAAAAACTTTTATGCCATGCAAATTATAAGGCAATTTGTGTAACTATGATTTATAATAAATCTAAGTGGTGTTGGGATAAGGTTCAAAAACATTTGTTAGGAGTTTGGACTCATAATAACATCAGTCTCAATTTACAACAATTACACTCTGAAATCCTGGCTATTCAAAATAGTCATCTAGATGTCCTTGATCCTGCTCAAGTAGCTCAAGATATTCTAACAGAACTTAAAGGGTTCAATCCATTAAATGTTTTAAAACATTCTGTGTGGTACTTGTTAGCTATCATATGCTTGATTGATGTTTTGTTTGGTCTCTTCTTGGTCGGCTACCAAGTCCTCCAGCCCCGAGTCTGAGACCACCCATCAATAACACATCATTCTCTTCTTAAACAAAAAATAAAAATAGGAGCATAATTTACCTCACATCACCCTGTATGGCCCCGGAGGATGGCTGGTTAGTCAATGACGGGTAAGATTCCTCAAGGGAGGAACAACCTAAGATAGGCACAGTCGCATAGGGGCCATCAGGAGAGAGCTTGGGCTCAACAGAGGTGAGGCACAGCCCCTCACCTTGTCTGAAGTTAATCCCTTGCCCCCTGGCTGACTTGTTTCCCATTACAGCCTGAAATTTGACAAATTGAGCTCAACCATTCCCCCCAATTAAACACACATTGTCTCACCTTAAAAAATAAAAAAGGGGGAGATGTAGGGGGAGTGCAAGAGCCAGAAGCCAGGTCCTTTGAGTAAACAGGTTTCAGCAAGGCTACCCATGTGCTTGGTTCAAGGGCTTTGCAAGGCAGCCCAGAGCTGGGTGCACAAGGACAATGCTCGGAGTGTGGTTTCTGACTTCTGGCAAAATATGACATTGTGAGCAAGGTTGTTTGGTCTCTGGGAAAGATTTGAGACATAACTTGTGGCCTGCCTGCCTTGAAGAGAATAATAATAATATAATCAGTAATGCCTTAGCAACATGTCCCAAACTATTGATTAAATGCAGGTGTCTGTAACTATTGGTCCCAGTTAAGATGCACTTTCCAGTCTCGCTTTGCTGATTTACCCCTGTGATCTCACCTGTTTTGCCCACCCTATAAAATAAACTCGCTGCTGCCAGGCGGGGTCTCTGTGTCTCCATCAGAGCGCAGATAACCACCCGGTCCCAGCTTTTCTGTCTATGTCTGTGACTGTGTGTTTATTTCTTCATTCCCCATCGCCTCCCCTCCGGTTCACCCGTTCACCCACGCAGGTCGCGGCATTTCTTTGACATGGATCTCTGACAGCTTCTACACTGGGGGTGCCAAAAAAGTTTATTCACATTTTAGAAGATGTTATCTATGTATTGAATTACAGTAGCAATGTATAGTATGACATTTGCTCAGAAAGATGGTGTCAATCAAGTGAATGCTGGCGTCACCATACGACAGGCAGAACAGTCAAAGAAAATGGCAGAAGCAAGGTTGTCATTTAAGGAACACAAGATCATTTGCCAGGACAATGAGGGGAGGGGATAGGATGAAGTGATGTGGTTGAGTTTCTCCAACATTCTCCTGACTTAACACTCCTTGATTACTACATATGGGAGACCTTAAAGAATGTGGTGTACCATAAAAAACTGGCTACACTTGTGATACCTCAGGAAGAAATTAAAATGGCACGCACAGCAATACAAGTGGACACTTTGGTCAATGCTGCTCAAGTAGTAGTTCGCCATAATCAGAAGTGTCTGGATGCTGATGTTAACTACTTTGAACACCTCTTGTAATTGCAGATGTAAATTTTTATTCGTGTGACTTTTATTCATCTTTTGTTATCAGTGTATATATATTTTTTCTTTCTTTTTTTATTGTTAAACTTATTAGGGTGACATTGGTTAGCAAAAATTATGTAGGTTCCAGGTGTACAATTCCACAGTGCATCATCTATGTGTTGCATTGTGTGTTCACCACCCTGAGTCAGTTCTTCCATCACCATATATTTGAATCCCTCTCCCTCCTTTCCCACCCCTTCCCTCTTACTCTCAGGTAACCACTTAACTGTTGACTGTCACTGAGTTTTTGCTGCTGTGTTACTTTCAGTTTTATATTCCATACATGAGTGAAGTCATATGGTTCTTGGTATTTTCTGTCTGGCTTATATCACTTAGCATGATGATCTTAAGGGCTATCCATGTTAATGCAAATTTCATCTTTTCTTATGGCTGAGTAATATTCCATTGTGTATATGTACCACACCTTTTTTATCCGGTCATTTATCAAAGGGTGTTTGTATGTTTGGGTGTTTCTATGACTTGGCCACCATGAACAGTGCTGCTATGAACACTGGGGTACATGTATCTTTGTGGACTAAGGTTTTCAAATTTGGGGGGTAGATACTCAGAAGGGGGATTGCTGGGTCACATGGTAAGGTAACTCTTCCTATTTTTTTGAGGAACTTCCATGCTATTCTCCATAGTGGTTATACCAATTTGCATTCTCACCAGCAGTTGCTTTTCCTCCACATCCTCTCCAGCACTTGTAATTTCTCGTCTTGTTGATAACAGCCATTTTAATAGGTGTGAGGTTGTCCTGTACTTTTGAGAGGGGCTCAGAAGTAATTGAAATGGAGCCATGCCTCTGGGTTTTGATGATCATCAATCAGTCAAGAACGTGTACATCTCAGCAGAAAAAAGACCAGTGACAACAGAGGACTAGTCTCTTCTCTGCCCCCACTGGTGAGCAGGAATGTGGAGACCAGATTTGATAGAGCAGTGAGAGGGATTCTTAATTGATTGTGATTACCTGAACTCCATTTGATCACCCACCTGAATGGGAATTGAAGAAAGTTAAGTCCCATTATAGAAAAAAAAAATAAATGAAACTGTGTTTTTTTGCACACCTGAGTTTGTAGCCTGAGTTTTATACTCACAACTAGAATTCTTAAGAAAGTCATAATACCATCTGGGATGTATCTACATAAACTAGTTGAGAATGACTTCTTTAAGCCTTTTAACTGTCAAAGTTCTGAACATTAGACAAGCAAAAACAACACAGTATTAATCAACTTGTTATATCTTTTTGAAAAAGCATTTCCTTGGGTAATGTGGGAGTTTAGCATTTAGGCTGTGAGGTTTGACTCACTGGGTTCAGATCTTTGCTTCGACATGTTAATGTCATCTCTTAGACAAGTTACTGAATTTCTCTAAGTCAGTGTTTGGTTTCTCCTACAAGGATTAAATGAGTAGATTCATACAGGATTCTTACACAGTGCCCTGTACACAGCCAACACTAAGTAAGCTCTAGGGAAGTAAAAGTAATGCATTTTATGTGACTTGCCATTTGCCTACATTGTTTTATTAAAATTTCTGATTAGTCTTATGAGTATTGTCTCTCTTCTGCCAGTAAAAAGCATTGAGGCTGAGATAAGTTGGAATCTGAATAGATAATTTTAACTCCAAAACCATGTATGTTCTTCTCCACTGTCATGGAGAAATAAGCAAGGGCCACTTATAGCCTTCTCTCAAATCAGTGACAAATTAATAGTTAAATGGTAGAGTTAAACTTACTACAGGAGAAATCATGAGGAGCTATATAAAACTTTTCTTTGACTTTTGAAATATAAGTAAAAAACTAAAAGATTTTCATTAGAGAAGAATTAAGAAAACCAAGTTTATTCTTAAAAGGCACAGATAGTTAAGTAGTTCAACCATTTCACTATGAAAGATGTACAGTATGGAGTTCCCTGGTGGTGTAGTGGCTTAAGGCTTCAGCGCTGTGGCCTGGGTTCGATTCCCAGCCATGGAACTACTCACATACCAAAAAAAAAAAAAAAAAAGAAAAAGAAAGATGTACAGTAGACCGATATATTTGTTTTTACTTAAAACAAATATCTTAATGCTTTACTTTAAATCATGTACTACTTTGTTGTTACTAAGTATTTAGAACTTGATAAACATGATTATTCTAGGTATAATTATTATATTTTTGCCATGTCTGGGGAAATGCTGGCTGGTTGTACCATGGAACCCGAGACTGAGGCCTCAATATTCACCTGTGGCAGTTACATAGATGCCAAACTGGTGACCTAGAGATGGTAATACCCAGTTTAAGAGGCTTGTCCTTAAAAATACAATACTTGAACATCACATAGAAGATTGGGTTGTAAAAGGAAAAGTTCCACTTCTCTGAGACAGCAAGGTTTAAATTAAAAGAGGGTTAAATTAAATAGGTTGAACCATAAGAAACTGCCTGTTTTTCAAGTCCTAGGTCATCAAAAATTAGCAATTCATGTAGTTAAAAGTACTAATTAGATTAAAACTTCAATTCCAGGGTAAACTCCCTTCTTCCAGAAAGTAGAACTGAATAATAATTATGTATCATAATAGGAGGAGTCATCTTTGTTGTAAGTGCTTATATTTACTGAGCTCTTACAATACCCTCTGTTCTGGTCTGCATTTTATACATATTAACTCATTTAGTACCATACAAACCATATGAAGTACAAACTATCATTATTTCCATTTGAAAGATCAGGTTATATATGGCAGCTTTGAGCTTTGTACTAAATGCTCTACATAAATGATCTCGTTATCTACAAGACAAATGCTACTGTTTTTCTCATGAGGTGAGAAAGGTTCAGAAATTTTCTGAGGTTCTCAAAACTAGTAGGAGGCAGAGGAGGAATTTGAAATAAGGTTGATCCAGTTCAGAGCCTCAGAGTGTAATCATGAAGTTATTGTAGTTCATTCCATTGCTTTTCCATTTTACCTTTCAAAATTAAAGCAGCTTATCCCTATCTTCTCTGATACCACAACTAGTCTCACTAAGGGCTTGATAAACATCCTTGCATACACATTGATTGTAAATGATTTTTGAAAATGTAGCATTGCCAAATTGCTTGTGAAACTAAGCCAATCAAGGGCATTGATTCCAATAAAGGTCTTTAAAAATTTGATTTCCCCTTGCAAAACTGAAATAGCCATAGAAATATCAGTGGAAATAAGTATGCTGGATTTCCCTAAATGGGATTCCCAGATAACCACCAGCCTCTTAGAGCTTGTGATGTTTCAGAAGATAGCAGATAAATGCCTCTTTGCTGGTATGCCAGTGAAATGATGTTTCAGTGCAGTGGCTTGATTCTTGAAATAAGAGAATTGAAGAACCAAGGTGATTACACAATAGCTAAAGCCAAACTGCTCATACCTGTTAGAATGGCTACTATCAAAAAGATAAGAGACCTTTTTTGGCAATGGGTTTGCTGCCAGAACACAGAAAGCCACTGCTAAATCTAATGCAAAATGGAGAAGGAAAAGACACACATTAACATCGTGGTCATTGGATATGTAGATTCTGGCACTATGGGTCATCTGATCTACAAATATGGTAGGATCGACAAAAGAACCATGGAAAAATTCTGAGATGGGAAAGGCTCCTTAAGTATGTCTGGATTTTGGATAAATCGACATGAATATCTCCTGGTGGAAATTTGAGACCAGCAAGTATTATGTGACCATCATGGATGTCCCTGGCTACAACCCTGACACAGTTACATTTGTGCCAGTTTCTGGGTGGAATGGTGACAACATGCTGGAGTCAAGTGCTAACATGCCTTGGTTCAGGGGATGGCAAGTCACCTATAAAGATGGCAGTGCCAGTGAAACCATGCTGCCTGAAGCTCTGGATTGCAACCTATCACCAACCGGTCCAACTGACAAGCCTTTGTGTCTGCCTCTCTAGGATGTCTACAAAATTGGTGGTATTGGTACTATTCCAGTGGGCCAAGTGGAGATTCATGTCCTCAAACCCAGCATGGTGGTCACCTTTGCCTCAGTCAATGTTACAACTGAAGTAACGTCTGTTGAAATGTACCATGAAGCTTTCAGTGAAGCTCTTCCTGGGGACAATGTGGGCTTCAATGTCAAGAACGTGTCTGTCAAAGATGTTGATTGTAGCGATGTGGCTGGTGACAGCAGAAATGACCAACCAATGGAAGCAGCTGGCTTCACGGCTCAGGTAATTATCCTGAACCACTGAGACCAAATCAGTGCTGGATTGTCACACAGCTCACATTGCTTGCAAATTTGCTGAGCTGAAGAAGATTGATCAGTGTTCTGGGAAAAAGTTGGAAGATGGCCCAAAGTTTTTGAAATCTGGTGATGCTGCCATCATTGATACGGTTCCTGGCAAGCCCATATGTGTTGAGAGAGCTTGTCTGACTACCCTCCTGTGGGCCATTTTGCTGTTTGTGACATGAGACAGACAGTTGCTGTGGGTGTCATCAAAGCAGTGGACAAGAAGACAGCTGGAGCTGGCAAGGTCACCAAGTCTGCCCAGAAGGTTTAGAAGCCTAAATGAGTATTACCCCAATACCTGCCACACAGTCTTAATCAGTGGTGGAAGAATGGTCTCAGAACTGTTTGTCTCAATTGGCCCTTTAAGTTTAATAGTAAAAGACCGGTTAATGATTACTATGCATCATAAAACCTTCAGAAGGAAAGGAGAATTTGTAGACCATTTTTTTTTTTGTGTGTGTGGCAGTTTTAAATTTATTAGTTTTTAAAATCAGTACCTTTTTAATGGAAACAACTTGACTAAAAACCTGTCACAGAATTTTGAGACACACTAAAAATTTTAAAAAAAGAAGAAAAAAAGATAAGAGACAAAACGTGTTAGTGAGACTGTGAAAAAAAGGGAACACTTGTGCACTGTTGGTGGGATTGAAAATTGGGGCAGCCACGGTGAAAAACAGTATGGAGGGTCCTCAACAAAGTTAAAAGAGAACTACCATATGATTTAGGAATTCCACTTCTAGGTATATGAGTATATCTGAAGGAGATGAAATCACTATCTTGAAGAGATATCTATACCCCCATTTTTACTGCAGCATTAATCACAATAGCCAAGATATGGAAACAACCTGAGTGTCTGTCGATGGATGAATGTATAAAGAAAATGTGGTATATATATATATATGTGTGTATATATATATTTAATGGAATATTATTCAGCCATAAAATGAATCAAATTCTGCTTTTTGTGACAACGTGAATGCACTAAAGAGCAGTATGCTAAGTGAAATAAGTCAGAGAAAGACAAATACTGTATGATCTTATTTATATATGAAATCTAAAAAACCCAAGCTTATAGAAATAGAGTGGAGAATGGTGTTTGCCAGGGGCTGGAGGATGGGGGCTAGGGGGAGATGTGTCCAGAGGGTACAAACTTTCAGCTATGTAACGAGTAAGTCTGGTATTGAATGGAGAGCATGGTGACTATAGTTACCAATACTGTATTACATATTTGAAAGTTGTTGAGAGTAGATCTTAACTGTTCTCATTGCAAAAAAAAAAAAAAGGTAATATGTATGTTAATGTAGGTATTAACTAACTTTATTGTAATAATTTCACAATACATATGTGTATCAAATAATCATATTGCATCCCTTAAACTTATATATATGTCAGTAATATCTCAATAAAGTTGCAATAAAAGCCAAGTTACTATTTTTACCTGTATTGAAAAGAGTTTCTGAAGCCAAATGATTTAACTGTTTTTAAAGAATTTGCTGAGTTCAGTCAAAGATGTCCAAACTTAGTTGATACTTGCTACAATACATGGTTAAATTGCTGTAAATGGCTTGCCTCCTGCTCTGAGGGGGAGCCCTCTAGGCCCACACATGCAAAGTAGGTTTATTTGAAAGAGTTGCCACACTCATACCCACACCTTCACACACACACGTGATTCCAACAGGAGCTGTGTAAATAAGGGCTTCACATTCTTTAATTTAAATACAAGTTAAAGTGAAAAACAAAATGAAATGGAGATAGTGAAATCTTTGTCAAAATGACAATTCCTCCACATGATGAGATGCAGGACAACAGGCCCCCTTCAGCACAGGCTGAATGATGACAGTTGCCTTTTATAAGACCCAACTGTGTACCCAGCATTGTGCAAAGTGCCCATATGTGGATAATTTTTCTGTCACATGTATTTTGCAGAGAAGAAAACTAAGGTTTACAGAAATTGAGTACCTTAGCCAAGTTTACATCTCACATAAATTGTATGCTTGGGGCCAGAATCCCAACCCAATTGATTTTGGAGACCTTGGTCTCGAGCACCATGGTATGCTGCCTCTCATAGAAAATGTAACCAATAAGCAGCCAGACTGATCCACAAGACTGTAGAGTCCTGCTTTGTTCTGCTCTCCTGCAAAATTGAGCCTGGATCCCGTCTCTTGGATGAAGAGTTGCAATGATTGTTTATTTCCAACCATACATCTAATTTTCCCACATCCTGCCTTTCCTTCAAATATAAAGTCTTTCTTTGATCACAGTCCTATGCCTGAGGGTCCTTGAACAAGCTTGTCCTGCAGGTAGGGACTCCTGTTCATTAGTCATGTGATAACCCTTCCTTCAGTGAGAAAAAGAGGTTCTGCAGGGCTTGGGCAGAGCTTTGCCTGAAGATATGATTTTCGTATGTTGTTATAAGGGGAGGAGACAGAAGCATGTGATATTTTTCAATTTTTATATCTAATTCTGTGTCAATGTTATATTTCTTTAAAAATTTATTTTTTGAGTAAATATGTTCTTTTGGTTAAAGTCAAAGGAATATTAAGTGATTATATATTCATTTTATCTCTACTTTTGCCCCTGTCCACTCTGATTCTCCTTCCAAATTAGTTAGGAATTTTTATTAGTTTCTTGTGTATTCATCTTTTAAAATGCAAATATAGGCAAATACAAGTGTATTTTTTCTTTTTTCTTATACAAAAGCTTCACTCTTTCTTATTTTTTCTTAATAAATTGCCCATTAATACTACTCGTGATCAGTCTCTACTCACAGAACACTTCTGACACCAAATGTGTAGGATTTTTCTTCATATTAAATAATCTGACACTAATTACCCAGAGTTGGTACAGACTCCACCATTTAAGGACTCAGTGGTGCAAAGTTGCCCTCCATTTCAGATGCCAATTGCAAATAGTGGGGTCTCAGGTTACCCAGAACACACCTCTGTTTGACTTGGCTGCAAGCAGAGAGTTCCCACGATGTCCTCAAGTTCAATTATTAGGTATTATGGTTCAGAGAACCCAGGCGAACACTTCACTTATTATTATTACTGGTTTATTATAAAGGATACAAATTAATATACAGAAGAAGAGGTACAAAGAAAGAGTCTGGAAGGATCCTGAGCTTAGGAACTTCTGTCCCTGTAGAGTTTGGGGTACACCACTCCCTCAGCATGTGGCTGCAGTCACCAATTTAGGAGCTCTCTAAACCCTTTTGTTTATATGGAAGCTTCATTACTTAGACAGAATTGATTAAATCATTGGCCATTGGTGATTAACTCAATCTCCAGCCTCCTTCCCATGTCCAGAGGTCTGGGGATGAGGTTGAAAATTTGAACCCTCTAATCCTGTCTTGATCTGGTTTCTCTGGAAACCAGCCCCCATCCTTCAGCGATCCAAAGGCCCAAGTAATGTCACCTCATTAGCATACAAAGAGACATTTTTTACTACTCTGAAATTCCAAGGATCTTAGAAGCTCTCCTGTCAGGTCCTGGGACCAAAACCAAATAATATAACAAAAGATGCTCTGTCACCCTTATTACTCAGGAAATTACAATGGTTTTGGGATCTGTCTGTCAGGAACCAGGAAGGGGGTGTGTGTCAAGAAATTTGCAAAATGAAGTGTGGGAGTTATTGGAGAGGTAGGAGTACGAATGCACACAATTTGATTATGTGACTTATTAATTTATGTGTCAAATTTCAGTCTACTTGCACTGTGTTTTTTCAGATATTCCTCAAGAAGCATGCCAAACATGAAGAAAACCCCAAATATGGATAAAACTGAATTTTGCACCATCATTAAGTTCCTCACAAAACAAAGTAAAGCACACCAAACCATTTTGGAAGAGATGTTAGCAGTTTACAGGGACTGTTGCCCTGGGAAATCCATGGTTTACAAGTGGCATACCTTTTTCAAGCAAGGCAGAGAGTTGGTTGAAGATAACCCCCATCCAGGATGCCTAGTCACTTTCTCAGACATTGTCAAGAAATTGAATAACATATAGTGGCAGATTCAAGATTCAATAAAAAGTAGTTTGCAGAAGTGGTTGTAATATCACCTACAACCATTGTGAATATTCTCCATCAGCGTCTAAAGATGTCAAAAGTCAGTGCAAGGTGAGTGCTGAGAATGCTCATACTGCTTCAAAAATAAATAGCACGTCCACATGTGAGTGAAGTCATATGGTTCTTGTTTTCTTCTGTCTGGCTTATTTTGCTTAGCATGATGTTCTTAAGGTTACCTGGGGGCAAAAGCGGGGTGGAAGAAGAGGGAGGGGATGGGAAAGGAAGTAGGGGGAGCCAAATATATGGTGATGAAAAGATAACTGACAGTGGGTGGTGAACACAATGAAACACATAGACGATGCACTGTAGAATTGTAAACTTGGAACCTATGTAATTCATGTTAACCAGTGTCACTCTAATGAATCTAACAATAAAACAAACAAACAGACAAACAAACAAACAAAACAGAACAATACAATAAAAGCAATGACATGTCAAGTGTTCATGATAGTACTTGGACCTCTGCAGAGACAATGAAGATGAAGTTTTAAACTGGATTGTCATTGGAGATGAAACTTGGGTTCATCATTATGAGCCTAAGTCAAAGCAGGAGTCTATGCAGTGGTATGAAAAGGGCATGCCACCCCCCAAATAGTTCAAGGTGTCACAATTGGATGGAAAAATCATGGCAACTGTTTTTGGGGATATGAAGGGTATCTGGCTGATAGATTATAAGGATTAGAGTGTCACAATAACTGCAGAGTACTATTACAATTTGCTGAAACAGTTAATAGAATCTGTGTAGGAGAAGAGCAAAATACGGTTGTGCTGCTGTTGCATGACAACGTGCTCATGGACAAGAGCAATGTTGATTGGCTACCCTTCACAACTACAGCTTCCAAACATTAAACCACCCTCCTCACAGTTCAGACTTGGTTCTGTCTGAATATTATTTGTATGTGTGTGTATATATATATATCTATATATATCTATATAGATATATATATATACACACACACATATATATATATATCTTTGAGGGAAGAAGTCACAGATGACAAAGAGGTTAAATCTGCAATTTGAGGGCAAAAGCAGAACATTTTTTTTCAAGCATATAAAAATTGAAAAGTGTATTAGGGTTAAGAATGAATATACTGAAACAAGTAAGTAAATACTTTTTATTTTTTACCTTTCCTCTCCTTTATTCCACAAATTTCTTGACCACCCCTTGTATTTCTTATCACATAACAATTTCACATCTGGTGATCTTTTCACATAAATATATAGAAATAATCTACATTTTTAATGTTTATTTTTATTTATTTATTTATTGTGTTCATTGTCATTATAATTTCATCTTTTTTGTTTTTGTTTGGGGTGACATTGGTTAGTAAAGATTATATAGGTTTCAGGAGTACAATTCTACAATACATGTTCTATGTGCTGGGTTATGTGTTCATCACTAAGAGTCAGTTCTCTCTATCACCATATATTTAAAACCCCACCCCTTCTCTCTCACCCCTCCCCCAATACTCTCAGATAACCACTAACCACTAAACTATTGATCATGTCCATGAGTTTTTGTTTCTTTGTTGCTTTCAGCTTTGTATTCCACATATGAGTGAAATCATATGGTTCTTGGTTTTTTCTATCTGGCTTATTTCACTTTGGATGATGATCTCAAAGTCCATCCATGTTGTCATAAATGGCCCAATTGCATCTTTTCTTATGACTTTGTAACATTCCATTGTGCATGTACCACAACATCTTTATCCAGTTGTCTATCAAAGAACATTTTGGCTGTTTCCATGACTTGGTCACTGTGAACATTGGGGTACGTATATTTTTGTGAACTAAAGTTTTCAAAAATTTTGGTACATACACAGAAGTGGGATTGCTGGGTCATATGGTAACTCTATTCTTAGTTTTTGAGGAACCTCCATACTGTCCTCCATAGTGGTTGTACCAGTTTGCATTCCCACCAGTAGTGTATGGGGGTTCCTATTTCTTCACAACCTGTCCAACACTTGTTATTCCTTGTCTTGTTGATAATAGTCATTCTAATAGGTGTGAGGTGGTATCTCATTGTGGTTTTGATTTGCATTTCTCTAATAGCTAGTGAATTTGAGCATTTTCATATATCTGTTGGCCATTTGTATGTCTTTCGGGGAGAGAAGTGTCTGTTCAGATCCTCTGCCTATTTTTTAAATGGATTGTTTGATCTTTTAAATGTTGAGTCGTACAAGTTCTTTATATATATATTAGATATTAACCCCTTATCAGAGGTATTGTTGGCAAATATTTTCTTCTATTTGCTTAGTTGTCTTTTTGCTTTGTTGATAGTTCCTTTTGCTGTGCTTTTTAATTTGATATAGGACCATTCATTTATTTTTGCTTTTATTTCCCTTGTCTTTGAGGTTAGGTTCATAAAGTCCTTTCTAAACCCGAGTTCTATAAGTTTAGTTCTGATGTATTATTGTATACAGTTTATTGTTTCAGGTTTTATGTGAAGGTCTTTAATCCACTTTTCATAATTTTGGTATATGGTGAGAGTTCACAGTTCAGATTCATTCTTTCTCATATGATTTTCCAATTTTCCCAGCATCATTTACTGAACAGGCTTTCTTTTCCCCACTGTATATTTTTTGCCCCTTTGTAAAAAATTATTGGTCCATATATTTGTGGGTTTATTTCTGGGTTTTTAATTCTGTTCCATTGGTCTGTGTGTCTGTTTTTCTGCTAATACCAAATTGTGTTGAGTATTGACATTTTGTAGTATAGATTGCAATCGGGGAGCGTGATGCTGCCAGACTTATTCCTTTTATATAGGGTCATTTTGATGATTTGGGGTCTTTTGTGGTTCCAAATGATTCTGATGATTCTTTTTTCTATTAAAAGAATGTCTGTGGGATTCTGATGGGCATTGCGTTAAATCTGTATATTGCTCTGGGTTATGGGCCCTTTTAACTATTTTGATTCTTCTAATTTAGGAACACAGAATATCTTTCCCTTTCTTTGTGTCCTCTTCACTTTCTTTTAGGAGTGTCTTATAGTTTTCAGTATATAAATCCTTCATGTTCTTTGTTAAGTTTATTCCTAGGTATTTTATTCTTTTTGTTGTAATTGCATAAGTTATTATTTTTCTCATTTATTTTTCTGAAATTTTGTTGTTGCTATGTAGAAGTGCAATTGATTTTTATATATTGATTTTTGTATCCTGTAATTTTACTGTATTTGTTTATTATTTCTAATAGTCCTTTTTTTGGGGGGAGTCTTTAGAATTTTCTATATAAAGGATCATATCATTTGCAAAAAAATGACAGTTTAAATTCTTTTCTTCCAATTTGGTTGCCTTTTAGTTTTTTTTTTTTTTGTTTGTTTGTTTTTTTTTGTTTTTCTGGATTGCTCTGACTAGAACTTCCAGTATTATATTGAATAGTGGAGGTGATAGGGGACATCCTTGTCTTGTTCCTGATTTTAGGAGAATAGGCTTCAATTTTACCCCATTAACTATGACATTAACTGAAGGTTCATCGTAGATGGACTTTATCATGTAGAGGTTGTTCTGTTCTATACCCATTTTATTAAGTGTTTTGATCATAAATAGATACTGTTTCTTGTCAAATGCTTTTTCTGCATTAATTGATATAATCACATGGTTTTTATCTTTTAGTTTGTTTATGTGGTGTATCACATTGATTGATTGGCATATGTTGAACCATCCTTATATTCCTGGTATAAATCCCACTTGATCATGGTGTATAATCTTTTCAACAAATTCTTGTATTCTTTCTGGTAGTATTTTGTTTAGGATTTTTGCATCTGTGTTCATAAGCAATATTGGTTTATATTTTTTCTTTTTGTGTTCTCCTTACCAGGCCTTGATATTAGGGTTATGTTGACCTCATGGAAAGAGTTGAAAAGTATTGACTTTTCTTTAATTTTTTGGGAAGCATTTGAGGAGGCTAGGCATTAGTTACTCTTTGAATCCTTGGTCAAACTCATTGGTGAGACCATCTGGTCCTGGACTTTTGCCTTTGGGGAGGTGCTAGATGATTGTTTCAATTTCCTTACTTTTGATTGGTCTCCTCAGATTGTCCAATTATTCTTGGTTCAATCTAGGTAGACATATGTTTGTAGAAACTTGTCCATGTCTTCAAGGTTGTTAATATTGGTGGCATGTAGTCCTTCAAAATATTTTTGCAGAATCTTTTTTATTTCTGTGGGATCAGTGGTAATTTCTCACCTTTTATTTCTAATTTTTGTTATTTGTGTGCCTCTTCTCTTTGCCCCTTGGTGAGCTTAGCCATGGGTTTGTCAATCTTATTAATTTATTCAAGGAGCCAGATCTGCATTGCATTAATTTTCTTTATTTTTTTTGTTCTCTATTATATTTAGTTCTGTTCTAATTTTTATTAATTCCTTTTATCTGCTGAGTTTGTACTTTTTTTGTTCTTTTTTCCCCCAGTTCTTAAATATGAGATGTTAGGTTGATTATTTGTGCTTTTTCTTGTTCCTTGAGATAGGTCTGTAATGACCAATATTTCCCTCTTATTACCACTTTTGCTGTGACCAATAATTTTGGTACATTATGTTTTTATGGTAAATAGTTTCTATGTATTGTTAAATCTCATTTTTTCTTTCTTCTTTGATTCAGTCATTTATAAATAACACGTTGTTTAGTTTCCATGTATATGTGCTTTTTCCTTGCTTTCTTTTTGCAGTTGATTTCCAATTTCAAGGCTTTGTGGTCTGAGAATATGCTTTGTATGATTACAATTTCTTGAATTTGCTGAGGCTAGTTTTGTGTCCCAGCATATGGTCTATCCTTGAGAATGTTCCAGGTGCACTAGAATAGAATATATGGTCTTGTGTCGCAGGATGGAATGTCCTGTAAATATCGATTATGTCCAATTGTTGTATCATTCAGGGCTGGTATTTTCTTATTTATTTTTTGTTTGGTTGGTCTGTCCATAGCTGTCAAGTGGGTGTTTAGGTCCCCTATTGTAACTGTGTTTTTGTCAGTTTCACCTTTTAGATCTTTAAGTAGTTGCTTTATAAAATTGAGTGCTTCCTGTATTGATGAGTCTCATGTCTTCTTGTTATATATTGTTCCCTTTACATTATAAAATGTCCATCTTGTCTCTTATTACCTTTTTTATCCTGACGTTTATTTCATCAGTTATAAGTATGACTACTCCTGCTTTTCTCTGAATGCCATTTGCTTGGAGTATTGTTTTCTACCTTTTCACTCTGAGCCTGTGTTTGTCCTTGTAACAGAAGTGTGTCTCTTGGAGGCAGCATGTAGTTGGATTTTATGTTTTAATCCACTCTGCTACTCTGTGCTTTTATATTGGTGAGTTCAGTCCGTTTACATTTAGGGTGATGATTGATATATGAAGATTTCCTATGGCCATTTTTATCTTAGGGTTTTTGGTTGTTCAGTGTCTTGGTTTTTTGTTTGCATTTTTCTCACTGTTCTTTTTTTTTTTTAGTTGATGTTGTTCTGTGATTTTGTTTTCCATTTTTCTTTCTTTCTTTTTTTCTTTTCTTTTCTTTTCTCTTTTCTTTTTCTTCTTCTCCTTCTCCTTCTCCTTCTTCTTCTTCTCCTTCTTCCTTCTTCCTTCCTTCTTCCTTCTTTTTTAATTGTGTGTCTTTGTTCTGGGTTTTTTTTTTTTTTTTTTGAGTAGTTACCATGAGGTTTATGAAAAGAAAAGTTTCATTTATGTAGTGACTCCTTTTCTTAAGCATATTTTTAATTTCTAATTTTGGGGTGAATGTAAACCTTTAGTTCTTTCCTTTTAATGTTTTTGTTGTTCCAAATTTTTGCCATTTATTTTGTCTTTTCGTTTCAGGTCAAATATCCTCCTTCAGTATTTCATGGAGTTCAGGCCTTGTGTTGGAGAATTCCCTCAGTTTCTATATGTCAGAAAATGTCTTTACTCCTCTTTCATATCTAAAGGATAATTTTGCTGGGTAGATTATTCTTGGTTGGTAGTTTTTCTCTTTTAATATTTTGAATATATGATTCCACTACCTCCTGGCTTGAAGAGGTCCTGCTGAGGAGTCTGATGACAGCTTGATGGGCTGCCTTGAGAATTTTCTCTTTGTCTTCAATTTTTGACATCTTCAGTAATATATGCCTTGTAAGAAGGCCTGATGGGGTTCAGGTAGCTAGAGGCCATGTTTTCTTTTTGAATTTGGGGTTTCAGTTCATTTCATAAGTTTGGAAATTTCTTGTCTACTCTTTGTTTGATTAAGCCCTCATAAGCCCTCATTAGAACCTTGTTCTCTTTCTTCTGGCATTCATATTATTCTAATTTTGTTCTTTCTAATGGAGTCAGTTCCTGTAGAGACCTTTAATTTTCTTGGTCCTCAAATCTCTCCCTTCTTCCCTCTGTTCAATCATTATCTTTCTATCTTTGATATCACTAATTCTTTCTTTCATCTGGTTGACCCCACTTTCTATGCTAGTTAGTTCATGTTTTATTTCTTTTATTGCATTGTTTATCTCCCGGATTTCTATTTGATTCTTTCTCAATGTTCCATTTTTCGTTGTTGTTGAAATATTCCTTTTGTTAACAGATTTCCTTTCTGAGGTCATTTATCTGGGTCTAAGTACCCTGCCAGCATTCCTCGAGCTTGCTGACGATCTTTAGGACTGCAGTCTTGAATTTTGTTTCACTTTGACTGTATCTTAAGTTTTTTCTGGGAATTTTTCATTTTCTTTCTGAGATTCTTTGTGTCTGAGGGAGCTCATTGTAATTGATGTGTTTCTTTCCCTGGTCATAAAGACTTATTCCCTTGGCAGATATGGAGAGGTCTTTCTTTAACTTCCCAGTTGATATTGCTGCAGCATTTTACAGTGTTTCTTTTTCTTACTCTTGGAGCTTTTCTGGAGGGTGGGCTTTTCCTCTTTGACTCAGTTGCCTTGGTTTGGGAAAATGTGGTGGGTGATGATATTCCCTGCCTCTGAGATCAATACAGGCAGAGGCTGCTGTGCCTTTATTTTAGTTTCCCTGAGCCCCCTGCTGATTTCTGTGGGGTGGGGCTTTTTGGGGAGGGTGCAGGGCTTGTTTGCAGCACAGGATAATGATGGTTGGGGGAGAGTAAGGGAAAGCAGCCAGGCTTTGTTTTCACAGTTTCTGCCTAGTGGTGGGGGCAGTGCTGTTTGTCTCAAGGTTGCATGCTACCCTGGGCCCTGGTTCAGCCATAAAACAAGCTCGTCTCTCTGTCAGGAGCACTTAAGGCTGAGGTGCACTCTGCAGCATAAGTCTGCTCCTTTGTCAGGGGAGTGCCAAGCTGTGCCTGGTGCAAGCTGCTATATGAGCTTGGTGCTCTATCAGTAGTACACCAGAGTTGTGTTAGATGCTTGCTGCAAAGAAAGCTTGGCCCTTTGTCAGAAGCACACTGAACTGGGGGGATGTGTGGCACAAAGCAAGTTTGGCTTGGTTCTTCATCAGAAACATGCAGGGGTAGTTGTGCACCACCAGCATAGCCTTTCCCCCTTCTCCTGAGCCCATGTTTCACCTGGGATTGTGTTTGGCTTCTGTCATGACACTCTTGCTGTCAGCATTTAGCCTAAGCTTGACAAGGGCCAATTTGTGGGCAAGTGCTGCATCTGTCAGCCCGTAGCTTCAGGCCGCATTCGGCTGGGTCCCTGTTTTCACCTGGGGCACTTTAGCATGCCTTTGTGCAGGCCCTATCAAATCCAGGGCATGGCATTCTGGCTGGGGGCCTAGGACTCCTCAGCTTGGGCTTGGGCTTTATCTCTTACTCTCCAGGGGCTTCCACTGTCGGAGTCTCCACTGCTTGGGGATATGCTGTGCTTCAACCCAATTCCCCCGGCTCCTTCCTCAGTCCTTTTTCTGGGAGCTCAGGTCGTGTTCCAGAGCCCCATCTCCACACTGCTTCCTTCCCTTTTCTCCCACTCACCTCCATTTCTCTGACCCTTAAGTGTTTTCTTGCAGTGGGTAGATCTCTCAGCTGAGGCTGTGCCACTTGGGGATATTTTTTGTCTGATCTTGGCTGTTCAGTTTGTACTTTCCAGGAGAGGTTTCAGGGACATCCTCTCTTGCACCATCTTGATCCCCTTTTTACTGTTTAGATCTATATAGTATTTTATTTGTGTGGCTATATCATAGTTTATCTATTAGTCCTCATTAGTGGACATTTAGGGCATTAAGATCAACTTAATGGGTATTAATATTGTTTAAAATCTTGTAATTATGAACAACACTGCAATGAATAAAACTGTACAAATAAATTTTTCTTATGCAGCTGCATCTGCAGGATAAATTCCCAGAAGTGGGATTGCTAGGTTAAAAGGTAGATGCATTTTTTATGGGTATTGTCAAATTTTCCTTCTTAAGAGTCTCAAACAGCATTATATAAAAGCCTCTTTCTCTACTGCCCAGCCAATGGGATGTTTTGTTACATTGTTGGATTTTTGCCAATCTGATATGAGAGACATGGTTTCCTAATAAAATTTTGACTTATAGTCAGTTGCCTTTTTGTGACTGAGTTTGAGATTTTTTCATATGATTAAGGGCACTTAGATTTCTTTTCTGCAAAAAAATGTCCAGTGGGGAGATTACATTACCTGATATAGAAGTTACAAATATCATTCTCAGTTTGTCACTTGTCTGTAGACTTTGTTATTGGTGTATTGTTATTATTAACATTAATATTACTATTATTTTGGCATTCAGAGGGCTTTTGTTTGTTATGTGGCTGAGTGCATCATTATTCTTTCTCATAACCTCTGAATTTTGAATCATGGTTAGAAAGGCCTTCTTTACCCTGATGTTGTAAAGGGATTGAACTGTGTTTTCTTACATTTTTATAGTTTTTTGTGTTTCCTCCCATGTTTCAATATTTGATTTATCTGATGTCTATTCAGATGAATATTGTATTAGTTATGGATCTAACTTTGCCTTTTTGCATGTGACTGCCTAATTACCCCAGCAGTATTTTATTAAAAAATCCATCTAGGCACTGATTTGAGATGCTACCTTTATCATATACCAAATTCTGTAGGCATATGGTTTTAATTCTGACTTTTATTCTTTTCCATTGGTCTATTTGCCTACTCATTAAGTAGCACCATACTACTTCAATTATTGAGACTTTCTTTTGACATTTTAATAATTTTAATATTTTAATAATTTGTGACATTTCCTTTAGGAAAGAGAGGAATCTTTTCAGAGCTTCAAATGAGAAAGAAAGTTGCTCTTGTCAATTATATTGAGCATAAAAGTATTGCCTTTCTACCTGTCAATATGTTAATAGCAGGGTGCCTCCATCACTAATCTCCTGGCAGGGGAAACAGCAGCTGTTACATGCCTGGAATTGCATGGCGGATGATGCTCTTTTTTTACACCTTTTAATTTACAGAGGAAGAGGGAAGTTGGCATGAGAATTGCATGTGGTTGGGAGTGAGAAAGGGAGGTGGTCTCCTGTTCTCCTTGTATGTTTGAAAAAAGAAAATCCAGGAAAGGAACCTCATTGGACGAGCATTAACAAAGCAATACAGAGAATATCTGATTACGGCCAAATGGTACCTAAGTTGCAAATCTTATCTTTGATGCTTCTCTTGAAGTTCTAAACTTTTTGCTCATTTACTTTCAATATTATGTGATTATTTTACAGCCTGGAAAAGAAAAGGGAGTCCTTCTGACCTTTGGTTAACAAGACCTTTAAACTATTTCTTGTCCACCATGTTCTCAAAAAACAGAACCACCATGTGGGAGACTCTCTAGCATTGTCTTGAGGCAGGACATGTGTTATACACAATATTTCCCAATTCCAAAAAATGCTATACAATGGCATTTAATTAAGAGAAAATGTACTGGTAGTACAAATTAAATCTGTGAATTTCCCAAGGTGTAAGCAATATGAAGATCGGCTTTCCATTCCGCCACCAAGATAATAGCTTATTATGAGTCTGGTGCAGGGCTTTACTCTTTGCATGCACCACTGTGTCGGCTCCTCAAGCAGCCCTGATGAAGTTAGCTCCAGGGGTTTTGTAATTCATAAACTGCAGGCAGTAGGAGCTTGGCAGAGCTGTTTGTGCATGCATGTGTGAATGTGAGCTGGCCAAGGATGTGGGGGTAGGAGTGGGCAGGAACCATCTGTTCTTGATATTACAAATCCCTGAGTCACTTTCTCAGTAGGTGCCCATGTTATTAATCCCTAGATTATTTGTGATTTGTTTCTAGCATCACTTGTCCCCTTACCCTGTCCCAGTGAGAATGCTTCCCTATCTCTTCCTAACACCTTCTCTTTCTCCCATTTTGAGATAGTAATTCTGTTTCTCCTATTCGCCTTCTAGATCCCTCTGGTGTTTTAAGAAAACATTGACAACTGTTCTGGGCTGTGGCAGGTGTCCTCACAAAGCTTGTTATACACACTGGCCAAAGATCCACCGATACACTCAGAAAACATTGTACAGTTCTAACAGTGGAGGACTTTCCTCCATAGGTGTTATAAGTATTTTTTTTGTTTATATTTTATTTATAAAACTAATATATATCTTTAGATAAAGATCTAAACGTTGCAAAAATATGTGCTGTTAAAAGTGAGGGTTTCTTGTAATTACATCCTGCAGAAAAAAATGCTTTAACAGTTTAGTGATTCCCATCCCTTCCCCCAAGGGTATGCTGGGTAAATTGTTGTAATTTTAGAAAAATGGAGTCATGCTATACACAGTTTTGCAATTTACTTTCATTTAGAAAGCCTACCCAGACTCTTCAAATGCTGAAATCCCAGTGGTAGTGATGTGTTAAAATACTTTTGCTCCTCCCATTTTCATTCTCTTATTTTTGGCCCCAGGGTATAAGAAAAAATATAGTGAAGTGAGAGTGAGGCCACGGGTTTGTAGCCATTATTCTGCCACTACCTAGCTGTGGGACTATAGACAAATTGTTCAGCCTCTTTGGCCTCAGTTTTTTTCTTTTTCTTTCTTTCTTTCTTTCTTTTTTTTTTTGTAAAATTAGAGGGTTGGGCACATGATCTCACCCCCCACCCCACACCAGCATTATTAGACAAGGCCTACTGGGAACAGATTTGTACTTAACACCTATTATGGTCCAGGCATTGTCTTAGGCACTGGAGAAACAGCAATGGACATAAGAAAACCCCTACCCTTGTAGAACTTACTTTTCAATGTTCAATGTCTCCCTATTTGAAGAGTAAAGCCAAGTTTCTTCAGATAATTTTGTTTCTCTTCCTTCCCTTTCTTCATGTTTCCACCACAATTATTTTTCAACCCATAGCAACGATGTTCTTGCAGCAATGCAACTACCCCCTTGAAAGTGCTTTAACAAATGCCAACAACCACCTTATAGTCACCATATCCAGCTGATTCTTATTAAGCCTTTGTTTTACTTGAGTGCCATGTGGACTGTGACACTATTATTTGTTTTCTCCTTTTACTGATAGTCTCCTTCCATGGCACTGATTTCTTTTGACAATGACCATTACTTCTTCTGAATATATATATTGTCAATCCTCATTATTTGCTGATTCCATATTTATGAATTTTCTTACTCAAAAATTTTTTGTAACCTCAAATCAATGCATGCAGTGCTTTTGCAGGTATGAGAAGAGTAGTGAAAACATTGAGTTGTCCTATCTACATGGTTGTTCTCAGCTGAGCTCAAAGAAGGTTATGCTCTGCCTTCTTTCAGATTGCATACTGTAAACTGGTTTTCTTTTCATGGTCTATTCGGTGCCACATTTTTTTTTTTTCATATTTGTGCTTTTTCATTGATGACATTGCTATTGAAAATGACCCCCAAGTATAATACTTAAATGTCTAATGTTCCTAAGAGTTAGAAAGCTGTGATGTGCCTTATGGGGAAAATGTGTGCTAGATAAGCTTTGCTCAGGCATGAGTTATAGAGCTGTTGGTTCTGAGTTCACTGTTAATGAATTAACAAGTATGTATCTAATATATATTTAAACAGAAACACACAAAATGAGGTTATGACTGATAAGTTGATGAAAATGTTGTGATTGGAGGCTGGCGAGAAGCTAGCCCTGTAGTTTCCCTAAGAGCATTGGTCAAGTATTTGCTAATACAGTGTTTATGGAGAATTTGACAGTGGTTCTCAGCCTGTGGGTCACAACCCCTTTGGGGGTTGAACGACCCTTTCACAGGGGTCGCCTAAGACCATCAGAAAACACATAATGTACTTATGTGGACCAGTCACATATGTGCAGAGAGCAGCTACCAATAATTTTATAGTTGGGGGTCACCACAACATGAGGAACTCTATTAAAGGGTCATGGCATTAGGAAGTTGAGAACCACTGTTATAGAAAGTAACTACAACCCTCTATGGAAAAGAGGTTGGAAGTTCTTCAAAAAATTAAAAATGAAACTACCATATGATCTAGCAATTCCATTTCTGGGTGTATATCTGAAGAAAATGAAATCACTATTTCCAAGAGATATTCCCACCCCTGTGTTCATTGCAGCATTATTCACAATAGTCAAGACATACAGATAATCTCAGTGTCCATAGATAAAAAAAATGTGACATGTATTTACACACACACACACACACACACACACACACAGTGAAATGTTATTCAGCCATAATATGGATGGACCAAGGGCATTCATCATGCTAAGTGAATTAAGTCAGAGAAAGAAAAACAAATATTGTTTAATCTTATTTATATGTGGCATCTAAAAAAACCAAACTCATAGAAATAGAGAGTAGAATGGTGGTTGCCAGGGGCTGGGGGTGAAGGTGGGGGTGGGGTGGGATTGGAAGATGTTGGTCAAAGGTATAAACTTCCAAGATGAATAAGTTCTGGGATCTAACTTATAGCATGCTGCCTATAGTTAATAATACTGTACTATATACTTAGAAGTTGTTGAGGGAGTAGATCTTAAATGTTCTCACCTCAAAAGAAAAAAGTAATTATGCGATGTGATGGCGGTGTTCACTAACCTTATTGTGGGAGTCATTTAAAAATATACATGTGTATCAAATAATCATGCTGTGCATCTTAAACTTACGTATGTTACATGTCAATATCTCAGTAAACCTGGGGACAAAATACAGTTCATGCTTATTATTTGACTCTTCGATGCTGGTGTTCTTTGGGACTCTTTTTTTTTTTTTGTCCCACTGCTCTTCTACAAATTCTCTAAGAAAACCCCTTCTCTGTTAGAAAGGGCTTCAGACCTTTCTTCTAAGCTCCACACCTGTATATCCAACTGTTTATGTGTATTTCTCAAGCCCTCCAAAGTCAAACCCCAAACTGAAATTATTACCTCAGTAATGTGTTCTTTCCATAATGGTCCCAGTTTAACAAGTGGTGCCACCCAGCAGGTTAGCCAGTGCTTTTTGATGTCTTTGGTTCTCTACCCCTGATCTCCAGCCCCAGGTGGTTGATTGTTCCTCCTAATGTCTCTCAGCTTGTTCTCTTGCTCTCTGCTCCCTCTGCTGACCCTTAGGTATGGCCTCATTTCTGCTTTCCTAGAATGTTGCACTGGTTTCTCAATTCCTCTCCCTGTAATCAGTATTGCACTCTCATTCCCACACTTTCAATCCATCTTCCACACTGTGGTCATATATAAAGCTAACATTTATATCAATATAAAGCCAACATTTATTATTATTGCCTCTGTGTCCTAGGCGCTATGCTAGAGAATTGACACATATTATCTGCAATACTCATACTCACAGTGTACACAGTTACACCCATTTTCCATCAAAAGATACTGAGATTCGTAGGTGATGAAATACTAATTTTTAAGCACTAGGGCACATAAGCCTTTCAGCCTCACCTAACTGCTCATAGCTATCCAAAGGTGGCTTTGTGCATGCTGATTCTTGTTGGGCTGGTTAAATTGTATCTTCCTTCAGGATTCAGCTCAGAGGATCTCTAGTTCAGTGTCTCTTCTCTTTCAGAGAACTCTGCCTCTGACTTTGTACGTTGTATACTTTAAAACACCTTGAAGATAGGAATTGCGTACCATTCTTGGAACACAACCCAGAAGCCAGCATGGAGGAGGTGAGGAATAGAGTTTGCTGAGTGAAGAAATGAACTGATTTCAAAATGGATGGACCTGGAGATCATCATGCTTAGTGAAATAAGCCCGACAGAAAAAACAAAGAACTGTATGACTACACTCATATGCGGAATATAAAACTGAAAGCAAAGAAAAAAGAAATGAACAAATAACCCATGGACACAATCAATAGTTTGTTTATTTGGGGACAAGTGGGTTAGGGAGGGAAGAAAGGGGAGGGGGTGGGAGAGGAGGGGGGAAGCTAAATATAAGGTGATGGAAAGAGAAGTCACATTAGGTGGTGAACTTATTATACAACAAGCTGACAGTGCACTGTAGAATTGTATGCCTGAAACCTATGTAATCCTTGCTAACAGATGTCACCCCAGTAAGTCTAACAATAAAAATGAATTTAAAAAAAAAAGAAATGAACAGAGTTTTGAAGAGCACTGATGAATCGGCATATATTTGATTGACCAATGGACAGGATCATGAGTCACTCAATAACCAGTTCCTCAGCCCATAAGAGGGGCCATGTTCCCTGAAAAGAAAAAGTAACACATTCCTGGAATCTTACAGATGTTCTTGCTTTCTTATGGCTTCAAGTACATGGCTAAGCTCAGCTACACTTATCCTCTGAGTTTTCAACAACCAGCATCTCCCACAATAAAGAAAATTCCAAATAGCTGTAAAGTAGACAACAAATTACCTTTTTTGCACAATGTTTGCAAGATGCATTATATGTCTATGCCAGTAGTTTTCTTTCATGAAAAAATGATGGGCTTACTGATAGGATTCTTATATCATTTTGATTTGCATATATTTTAACTTCTATTTGTTCTTCTTTCTTCTTGGTGAAGCTAACCACAGGGTTAGGAGGCTTGAATACCAGTGCCCCTTGATGATAGTTTGGAGCTACCAAGGAAAGAAAATATTTCTTCCCCGTGGTATAATTTTTAAAACATGATCATAAGTAGGTTTAAGTAGGCCTTAGAATAAATAAATTGATTTAAACAGATCCTTAAAAAATAAAACAGAAAAATACAAAACAGTATGCATAGCATGATCTCATTTTTGTAGAAAAAATAATTTAGTACATCTATAGAAAAAATATGAAGAAATATGTACTAAGCTGTTAAAAAGTTTTTGTTTTCTTTTTTCCCTCAAGAGGACAGGATCACTGGAAACATTCACACTTAACATTACAGATTTCTGGTTTTGCTATGCAAAAATGTGCAGAAAATTCTAAGAAAAATATTATTTATAGCTTTATTTTGGGGGCTATTTTGCCTTTCTTCACCTTCAGAATGGAAGTGGTGTCTGAAACAGTCAATTAATGATTTATCCTTGCTGCCATTACTCTGTTTTCCCTTAACACTGGGAGAGATGTTTTCTAGCTTGGTCTCTTCATCATGCAATTGTTACTGATTTTTTTAAAAAAGCAAACTGCTATCATCCTCAAAACATAGCTCATCCCAGCATGTATCTTTTGTTTAAATATTTGGGGATATATTATTCTCCAATAATATGATTATATTGTAAAAGTCTGAGACTTTTGTAAGTCAGCGAATAATAAATTTCCTAAAAACCTTAAAATATGTCCATTACTTAGAACAATTAATTTCCAAATTTTGAGGCTATTTCAATAGTAGGTGGAACTCTGGGTGTGAGGTGGGCACATCTCCAGTGGCAAAGCTGATGAGGGCTTGTGCCATGGCAATATGGGCCACACTCTGAGTCAGAAAGGACCTCAGAGAAATGGAATTCAAATGCCACAACTGACGCAAAAATTCCTCTGCAACATCCATGAATGCCAGGCAGCTGTTTACAACTCTTTGACACCTTCCCATGTTTTTAGGGCAAAGTAAATACTCCTTAACATGTCTAGGAGGTCTTCCATAGTCTGGTCTCTCCAATTTTGTTTCATTTATTTATAATTCATTTATTCATTTCTTTCTCAATGCATTCATCAAATATTTACTGGGCACTCACTGTGTTTTAGGCGTTGTTTTGAGAATTCAGCAGTAAATAAAATAGAGAAAATTTCCTTGAAGATTATCTTTCAGTGGACTAAGACAGGCAATAAACAAGTAAAATGTATCATGTTGGTAGTAATGAATGCCATGAAAGAACAAACTATGGAAGATGTAATGACTTAAAATATGTCCACAAGTTCTTTGCTATTCCTCCCTTCCAGAGGTTGAGCCTAATTCCCTTTTCCTCAAGGATGGATGGGACTTAGAGGCTCATTTAATGAATAGACTAAGTCAGAAGTGATGGTGTGTGACTTTGGAGAGTAGCTCATGAAAGGCACTTTGACTCCTCCTCTTTCTCTCTTAGACCACACTCTCACAGATTCTAGGAGCCATGTAATGCTGAATCATGTGGAGAGCCCCACATGGTGAGGAGTGCAGCTATTTGAGCAAGCCATCTTAGAGGTGGATCCTGTAGCCCCAGAAAATGCCTCAGGTGATTGCAACCCTGGCTGCACTGATTACAACATCATGAATTACCCTTAGAAATTATATGTGATAACAAATGTTTGTTGTTTTAAGATGCTAAGTTTTGGGGTAATTTGTTATGTAGAAATATGTGACTGATACAAAAATAAAATAGTGAATATACAGAGGGTGCTAAAAAAATCTATACACATTTTAAGAAAAGGAAAAACTGTATTAAAATTGAAATACTCAATATATACTGATAAGATGAATACAAGTAAAGTTTGACTTCTACAATTACAAGAAGTGTTACTATCAGTGTCCAGACATTTCTAATTATGCTGAACTACTCCTTGAACAACGTTGACCAAAGTGCCCACTTGTATCGCTGCACAGGCTGTTTCAATTTCTTCCCGAAGTCCCGCCAGTGTAGCTGGTTTTCTATGGTACACCTCATCCTTTAAGGTTCCCCCCATAGGTAGAAATCAAGGGGTGTTAAGTCAGGAGACCATGGGGGGAAAAATCAACCACACCTCTTTGTCCTATCATTGTCTTGCTAAGTGGTCTTGCACTTCTCCGATGACAGCTGTGCTTCCGCCATTTTCTTTGACTGTTCTGCCGGTCACATGGTGACACAGACATTCATTTGATTCACACCATCTTTTGAGTGAAGGAGGTAATTTAATTCAACTTCAAAAAGTAATACATAGATAACATTGCTTCATATGTGTATATATATTTTTTGGCAGCCCGGTGTATATTGGGTGGTGTTGGCAGTTGCCCTGGTGGTTGCCCTTATTGAGATGGAGCCTTGTAACGAACACCTGAAGGACTTTGGGTGATTTTTGGTGACAACAATGTGTTATTGTAGGTTCATCAATTGTAACAAATGTAACATTCAGGGCAGGGGCAGGAGGTATATGAAAGTCTCTATGCCTTCCGCTCAATTACTATGAATGAAACATTGCTTTTAAAAAGAGAGGAGGTGATGCTAAGAGAGCAATTACCTGCTGGAGACAAGAAAGTGAGTCTTGTGCATATCAGGGAAGATTTGTTGTTACTCTTCCTATTGCAGTGAAGTCATACAAAACTTACTTCAGTTATTCAAACACACTATTTTCCTTCTCAACTCCATGTCTTCCCACATGTTATTTCCTTTACCCATAACATGCCTCTCTTCACCCTTCTCTGCCACGCCACCCCACCCCACTCCCAATACTGGCCTCCTCATTGACTCCCCATTTATTTGTCAAATCTTAGTTTAAATGCCACTTGTTCCAGAAAGGCCTTCCTATCTGCCAAGTCTGGGTTAAACAAGGAGGGATTTTTAACAGGAAATTTGCACATGTCCATCTTTCTCATCCTCATCCAAATCGCTAACATACTAATATCAACACTGTTACTTCAATGTCCTTAATTGCTTCTTTTTGTGTGTTTGTCTCACTAATTTGATTATAAGATGAGGAATTTTTGCTGATGTTTCTTTCCTCCTACGTAATGAGGGCTAGCACAGGGCTGGACACACAGAAAGAATTTAATTAACGCTCTCATGAGAGACTGACTTGTGGAAAGAAGTGGCTTTTGGTAGTCATGAAAAGGTCCTTTGTGGATGGATGAGGATTTCAGGACAGCATATCTATTAGAATGCCAGAACGTCTAACTTATTTTGATGAATAAAGCTCTGCCAAGTTCACTGTGGTTTCACTAATTTATGAAATAAATCACCTACTAACACAGTGTGACAAACGTAGATATCTGGGAAAGTGGATTATCTCAAAAGATCAAGGTAGAGTTTTGGTTCTATTTGTGGGTGAAAAAAAATGAAGGAAGGAAACATTTGTGGCTCTTGAGGTAAAGTGATGCTAGCTTCCAGTTCTTTCCCCCAATCCACTTCATTTTATGTCATTGTCGAGAATACGAAACCACCAGAGTGGTGCAGGGGAATCCCATAGGCAAACATGATATTAGAACGTGTTCTCATTAATTAACTCCTGAGGGAGTTAATTAATGGCTACATTGTAGTAAGTAAGCTGCAAAGTCCCTGAAATTAAATGCAAAAATATCAAAACACCCTCTGTTCTTCCTTAGTTACAATGAGTGTGATCAACTGCAAATATTTCCAAAGAGGTCACAGAAATGTTAATGTTTCGGTAAAGTCAGAGGGTCAGGGATAGGTCCTAAACCAACACTTGTGTAAGAGGAACAAAAAGTTGCCAAAAAACATTTATCTAAAATCTTTCTTGTACAAAGCTGTCATTTTGTCCAAATTCCCAAGTTTGTACTTTGAGCTAAGATATTAAAGAATCTTGCAATGATTCTTATTTGCATTAAAAATTTTTTAGTTCTTAATGCCTAGGTCTGGATTAGTTGGCCATTATCATCTCAGTGACCTGGCACCCACCACCTTGGATAGTAGTGACATAGGCCAAGTAAATTTTTGATAAGTTTGGAGCGGGACGTAGGGTACAGAGCATGTGGTGCTTCCACTGAGGTTGTGTCTCTATGGGAGAAATTTTGGAGACCCTGAATAGTATTGGGCTCAACATAAGGGTGACCAGGGCTGGTAGAATACGAGGAGGAGAACAGGTCTAGTAAAAACGGGTGTGGTTACCATTGTGGTTTTTCATCTAAAAATGCCCTCAATATGGCCCTGCAACTGATGTGGAGAAAGCGATCAGCAGTGAACTTGGTAGTCTTTACCATTGAGTCATGCTGGGGGCATATCTCCTGCTTGTGGTGGGAAAAAAATGGGACAATGCTTGAGACACAGAGACATCATCCTTCCTGACCTGATCTTCTTTGAATGAGTCTTCCAGGCCTGATCTCAGCTCAATGGGTATAGGCCACAAAGAGGTTACCTGCATCGTGTGACTGTAGTACAGGTG
>PVJL010003694.1:0-42685 GCA_004026885.1 Lyroderma lyra | reverse complement strand
AATCATGTAATTACAGATGCATTTAGCTTGACACTTCACTCTGAGGTAATGATTGTGGATGGAAAACACTCTTTATTAGTTCCAAAGCTGTCAGGATGTAGAAGTGTGACTTGAAGAAAATTATTTCACTTTTGTGAGCCAAATATTTCTTGTCTGTAGAATTGGAATAACATAATTTGACAAGTTATTATGAAAGTTAAATGAGATCAAATCTAGGGGAGCAGCTTGAAATTTATGAATGATATTAGTTTTATGATTTATGACTTAATAATAGTATGAATATAAAACAGACTGAGGTAAAGGTGGGAGCTGGAAAAGAGAGAGACAATGGTGAGTGAAATGGTTTAGAAAGGAATAGATGAAGGTCCCAAAGCATTCTGATTTTATTCCTCAGTTTTGTTTCAAAGCAGTGCTAACTGAAGATAATAGTTATTTACAGATGAAAGTAATTGACCTAGAGTTAAGGGAGAAATGGAAAGAAAGAGTAGAAAGTGTGTGACCCAGTCAGTGTCACAACTGACCACAAACAAACCATGTCTTTTCCTTCCAGCAGAAGCTATATTGACATCATCTAAGTTCCTTCTTTTTTCTCAGTTGCAAAGGATCTGGCAGAGATCCTAAAAGCCTGTCGGGAGCTCATTTTCATGCCTGACTGGAAACAGCATGAGAATGTTTAAGTGGTGATCAAAACAAATTCAGTTTGGAGACCAAGATAATGCCAACTGTGAAGAATTCTAATTCATTTCTTACGAAGCCTGAGGAGAGAGATCCTGGTGGGGCTGTAGGGTTGAGAACGGGGAGAAGATACCAATGAGGGGCTGTGATTGAGGTGTTTGTGGGAAAGAGAGTAAAAAAGGGTCATGCCAAAGAGCCCACTAAAGCAGGACCATCTCTGGTCACTTTCTTGATGCTTTTGGATGTAGTTTTATCTTGAGGTACAATTCACCTTCTGACTTCCCCAAGTGCTACTCTCTGTTTGCAGATGTGGAGGTGAAGGGAGCTGGCACTGAAGCCAAAGAAATCAGTTGTCATTACTCAGTTGTCTCCACACTGAGTCTCTGATGAATAGACAAGTTTTGGTTTTACTCAACACACGATTTTGCTCAGGTTGTGTTGAGAAGTTGTCAAAACAACTAGCTGAGAACAAAGAATCTCTCTCAGCCAACACATTCTTCTGTTTTTACTAGCCGTTTTCCAGCTTGGATACACAGGCCATCTCTACGAGGGCAAAATCCAGGAGCCACCAACTCCCTTTCACCTCTCTCACTGAATACATAATCTCCCCAGCGTCCCCTTTCCGGTCCTTCCCCTACATGCCACCCCATTCCACTGAGGAAGCAAAGACCTCTGCTTTTCACCTGCCATTCAGCTGGAATAGGGGAGAATGTGTGACATCTGAGGACAAGATGGGATCCTTCAGGCCCTGCTTCAGTCCTCTTTACCTCATCAGTTAAGGGGAGAAAATTGGTAAGAAGCATTGAAGCTGCTGTAGATGTACTCGGTGGCAGGAGCAGTTCTGTGATTCTGCCTGAAGTTTTCAAATTTGGCCTAGATTTCTGTCAGCAGTTTCTATTCCATTGGTCTTTCCTTCCTAGGTGGCTGTGCCTTTCTCAGGTATGTCATCTTTGCATTCTGGATATGCCAGTTGTTTGCCAGATCATTCAGACCAATTATCAGCACTGTGTAAGATTACTGAGGATCACTAGTTCCTAAAACATCCTAAGTAGTTGGCTTTTTCCTATCAGATTGCCTCTACTATTTTTTGGAAAAATATACTGTGTCACAGTCTCAAACTAAATTGAAATCTTATTCATAGTGGCTTGAGTTTATTTGGATTCTGATCATTGTCTCATTGCTTCTTACCTCACCCATAGTACTAAATTATCCCTGCTGCTGGTGTCACAGACTCCTAACAGGCCTCACACATGCCCGTTTCTGCATCTCCAGGCTATATTCCAAGTTATGGCTTTCCATGCGTCCCTTCCATGCTCAACTGTCCATGATGGTTCTCTATTGCCTATCATCTCAAGTCTAGTCTATTCTGGTTGGTATTCAAAGCTGTTCATAAGTTGCTCTGACCCTCCTTAGCCACCTTCTCTGCCATCACTTCTCAGCATCATTCCATTCTAATCACACTAGTCATTTCTTCTTTTTGGGGGGTGGTGGTGGTGGTTCCCTGGCTGAGAATTGAACCCAGGCCGGGCATTGAGAGCGCTGAAGCCTAGCCACTACACCACCAGGGAACCCCCTCTTTTTCTTCTACCAGCCCCATCTCCAAGCTTTTTTCCCCTGCCATTTTCTCTTTGGGAAACTGTGCTTTCATTTTTTAAACTGGTACAAAAACTAATAATATTTTAAAATTTTACTCAAATTCAACATCTTAAAGTTTAGAATGAGTTTCAATATCAATTCCAAATCAGGCACCTCTATTACAATAGTTGTAATTTCATTGTAATATGTTTTATTCGTTTAATGTTAATTTGTATTTGTGGGATAATACTAAATGGAATTATTATTTTTCCCTTTGAATAGCTGTCATTTTTATTGTACTTGGAATGTTCCAAAAGCAAGAAGCACACCTCATTAATTTTTTCATCCCTACTATCCAGCCCAGTGCATAGGAGGACATAGCTGTTGAATGAAAAATGTTGTAGAATTAATTGTATTAATAAGCCCTTTGAGAAGGCCATGTCTTGGTCATTTTACATCTCCCCAAACCCAAGACAGTGCTAGACACATGGCAGATAGTCAACAATTATTGTAGGAAATATCAGGCTTGGTGAGTGTAGAGTTGAGCAGAGATTAAATTTGGGGTGTTTAGCATCAGCTCTAGAAATAAACAAGTGTTTTTCTGGTTTTGTCCATGACCTAAGAGGAGAATACTGAACAGATAGTCAAGGCTAACATTAGCCACTTCTTGGGAGATACAGACCAAGCAGAGGAAGCCCTGGAAATTATGGCCCAAATTAGAAAAAATGGGGACAGGGTCAAAGCTGAAAGTTTTAACTGGTTTGGAAGAATAATGACATAAAAAATTTTTATTAAACTCTAAAACACATGGAAAATGAATAAATCATGCATATATAGCTCAATATATTTATACCAAATAAACATACTCATATAATCTTCCAGAAAAAGAAACAAAATATTGTCAGCATCCCAGAAGCCCCCTTTTATCCCATACCAGTGTCTAACCATTCCCAAAGTGATTACCCTTCTGACTTCTAACATGATAGGCCAATTTTGCAGGTTTCTGAACTTTATATGAAAAGAATTGCATGGGTTATATTTTTCTGTGTTTGGCTCCTTGTACTCAGCAATTGTTTGTGAGATTCATTTCTGTAGTATGTGTAGCAATATCAAGTACATCATCATTGCTTACAGTACTCTAGTGTGTAATTATACTGTACTTTATTCATTCTAATGTTTTGGCTTTGGGCTATTATGGAGAATGCTGTTATGCATATTTTTGTAAATATCTTTTGCTAACTAATTTATTTCTCTATGTAGCTAGAAATTGAATAGCTGGTTCATAAAGTATATATCTGTTTAACTTTGGAAGATATTGCAAAACAGATTTCTAAAGTGGTTGGAACAATTTATACTCCTACAGGGAACTTGAAAGTTCAATTTGTTCTAAATGCTTGCCAACAATTGGTATTGTCTGTTTTGTTTGTTTGTTTTAGTCATTCTGGTAGGTGTATGGTTTCAATTTTGCATTTTCTTATGTCTAATGAGGTCTAATTCCTCTCATATGTTTATTGAATATCTTCTTCTGCAAAGTGTCTGTTCAAACGCTTGTTCATTTTTTTCTTCTGAGTAGTCATTTTCTTATTGATTTGCAAGGACTCTTTATGTATTCTGAATTTGAGTCTTGTGTCAGATATATTACAAATTATTTTCTGGGATTGTTTTTAACAACAACTCACATTTTTACTGGTTCCAATAATAGTGTAAGTCTATATTTATTGCTTGAAATAGGGAAAGAATCAAGAGATACTTTAAAGAAATGAAAGGATTTAGGACAGTTTGACAACAGAAAATGAAGGAGAAGGGAGACTCACACTAAAATTTCAAGTCAAGAATAAGTTTCACTAATTCATTCAGCAGATTTGACCAGTCCAAGGTAAAAAATTAATTAAGTTGCAGATCTTTATTTTCTGACTCCTGACTAGCTTGTGACTACCTTCACTCCTTTCTCTTGGTTGCTCCATATGCATACTTTGTCAATGACAAGGCTCCTTATTGTTAATAGCAAATATTTCCTGAATATGGATTATTCCAACAACTCTCTGTGGCAGAAACTATTATCATTCTCTTTTCACAGAACCTTTAGATAACTTAGCTAAGGCCATCTAGTTAACAAAAGGCAGATCAGATTCAAATCTAAGCAGGCCAACTAGAGAGATTGACACTTACTGGCTGCCTCCCTGCTGCACCAAACAGTGGACCTTGTGTTGTAATGAGATTTCAGTTCTTTAACTCAAACTCACTGCCAGCCTTATCGAATGTATGACTCAAAGCGATCTTGAGCAATGAATTTGAAGGAAAAAACCAGACTTCAGAGAATGAAAAAGGAAAGAGATAGGGAGTAATGGCACTGGTAATGAGTCAGAAGAGCTGAACTCAAATTCTGACTTACTCATGATGACTCTGTGGCTTTGGTTAATTCACAAACAAATCTCATGCTTCCCAGCTGTAAAGAGGGAATAAAACTATTTGCCTTTCTACATTAGAAGGTAGCTGAAAAGTGTTGAGAATTATTTTTTGAAGAAATATTCATTTGTCCCTTCACCTGAGAGAGCAATTATTAAATGCCTGCTGGATGCCAGGCACTGTGCTGGGAGCTTATAAATGAAATGGTCAATAATACTTATTGTAATAATCATCATTATCTTTGCCTGTAATTCATTTACTCATCCAACTAGAACTTACTGAGGGCCTGCGATGTTCTAAGGATCATGCCAGATAGAGGCTGTGCTATTAAGGAGCTGATATTATAGTGAATGATAAATAAGTAAATGAAAAAATAAAAGCATATTGCCTCCTTTTCTCTCATTTACCACTCCATGTGTTGCTTTGTTTCTGCTCCATTTCCTAGGCAAATCTCACTCAAATATTTTTTTATTAGGCCACTCAGGTAAACATTGTAATGGATAATTTCATTTGTCTATGGCTGTATTGTCTATTGCAATTCTTTTCTTTGCCAGCAGTATTCCAAGCACTGTATTCACCCTGTTCTTATATTTAATTGTCTCTTTACTCATTGAAGGGCCTGTAGGTACTTACAATTTTTCAAAAGCATGTTAATTAACTAATATGAGTATAATTATATCCAGTTCTCTAATCATTATTTAGGTACATTCAATGATGTCTCTCAAATGTAAGCCCATTTCAGGTTAATCCTAAGGCTGCTACAGCACAATTACCATGTTAACTATTACTATATATTTTTTAATATATATATTAAAGAACTCCTACTTGGTACATATTCCAACAGCAACAAAATAGGTATTTGTTAAATAGAATGAAATATTTTCAGTTTAGTTTATTTGGCCATAAGAATTTGGAATTAAGAACAGATTTGCACTTATTTTAAAACATAGTGCATTTCAGACTTACCACTGATCCAGAGTGGCATCTTGTACAACTAACCTAATCTAGTGGTGCTTCACCCTATTTATAACACACACATAGTTTTTAAATTAGCACAGTAACAAAGAAAAGAGAAAGTGGGTATTTTCTAAGGATTGACATTTGTGAATTGGTAGTGTGTTTGATCATTTGTATTTTATAAAGTTCAACAGGGTCATGAGAACGTAGGGAATGTCTACTTTACTTGACTTTCATTGGCCCACAGTTTTCTCATCAGAGACTGAGAAGGTCCGGTAAAACTGGACATAGAGTTTTGAATATGACTTTTTTTAAAGTTATGTTTTAAAAATAATATTCAACTTGTGAAAAATGGTTGTAAGAAACATTGATAATCTTAAAACTGATTAGAGAATTGGGATACAAGAATCACTGATATTACTTAATAAACTATGATGCTGAATATCTGGTGTTATAAGCAAGTGTGAATTATAATTTTTTATACTTATTTACTAGTCAAAGTCATCAATGAAATAAGAGACTTGGATGGATCTATAGATTTTTAAAAACCTATAACAGTAGAGGGCAGACATTAGGGAGCTAATGTCAAATTCTGTTCATATTCACTAAAGTAGTGATGAATTTGCATAAATGTTGCTTTTATTGTTATTTAAGTTGATTTCAGTACTTATTACTAGAGAAAAAAATATAGGCATTTGTATTATGATACATTCTCATGGAATAGTCTTCCCTTTAAGATGAACTATAGTACAGATTCACAAGTTTTAGTCCCCAGGCAAAAGAGGAAGGTGATTATGGTTAACATGTGTCTTTGTGGGTCAGGTGTTAGCAGGGTGAGGTGCCCATGGGAGGAAAGTATCCTGGGTACTGTTAGGGTTATCTGTAAGCAGAACTGGGAAATAAATAAAGGTCATGCTTGGGAACTCCAGTCCCTAGCTTTGTTCTTCGCTGGGTACCTCTATCTCTCCTCTCTAATGACCTTAAACACACACACACACACACACACACACACACACACACACACTCCGTCTTCTCAGGAATGAGCATCCCAGTAGTCTCTTTCTCAAGTCAACTTCGTAGTCACTCACACCAAAATGAAAATGATTACTAATAGCTTAATATCTTACTTCTATAAAGTAAGTAGGAATTAAAAATAATACACAAGACCTCAGTGGAGAAAATTTTGAAACACTATCAATGGTTATAAAAGAAGATCCTAAGTAATACAAAGATGGTTAATGCTCTTGAGTGGAATGAGTTCATATTACAATGTTAATTCTCCTCAATTAATATTTAAAATAAACAATGGCTGAATAGAAGTTTCTGCTGAATTATTCCAGGAACTTGACAAATTTATTATAAATTTCTATAAAACACATATGATATATCAAAAAATAGATAAATTACCCCTGAAAAAAATGGAGCAAAGAGGGTAGACTTTCCTGTCCAAATATAAAGACACTCATCAGTAATAAAAATGTTATGGAACTGACTCAAGAATAATAAAAGAAAAATAAATAAATCAGTGCAACAAAACAGAGAGCTCAGAGATAGCTATTTATATATGAATTCACACAGTATACATTTGATAAAGGACTCGCTGTTTAGTGGACTGTATTGGAAAAATGGCTCACTGAATGGAGAAAATAAAACTGGCTCTCCTACCTTCCAACAAATGCAAAGTGGCACTAAAGACCTGATTGTGAAGCCCTAAACTACAGAGTAAATAGAAGAAAAGGTAGAAGAATAACTTTGTGACCTAGCGATAGAAACATTTTTTAAAAAACTTCGAAAAGTGCAAAACATATAACAAAGTCTTAAATGACATCCAAATTAAGTTTTCTGTTCAACAAAGGACAAATAGATAAAGTTTATAGGCAGACCACAATTGGGAGAAGAGCTTGTTATGCCTACAACCGAAAAGAGAGTAACATATAAAATATAAACGGTACTTTTCCAAATTACTAGCAACAACACAACAGACCAAAGCCCACTGTAATAACGAGCAACTGATCTAAACAATCAGTTCGTAAAAGGGGGAAACCCCAGTGGCTTACAAGTGTATGAAGAAAAATGCAAATTAAAACAATAAAATGAGATACTGTTTTAAACCTCCAAAAGCTGGCAAAATTAAAGTTGGATAATATCAAGAGTGGTTGGGGATGTAAGAAAACAGAAACTTTCTTCATTAATCTGACAGAGAAGATTGATGCTGTCTTTCTGTAGAGCAATTTGGCAGATTCTAGGAAAAGTAAATGAACTTATCCCTACAACCCAGTGGACCCACTCCTGAGTAACTATTCCAAAGATGCCCTAAAAAATACCATTAAAATCACTTGGATGAGGTTGCTTAGTGCTGCAATGTCTATACAATGGGCAAATGGAGATGATTTAAGTGTCCATTAAAAGAGAAATGAATAAGCAACGTTTGGATACACACTATGAAATGCCATGTTAGAAATAAGAGCTAAACACAGCAACATGGCTAAGAGTACAAAACCATAGTGCTAAGTGAAAGAGTAAGATAGAGAACTATTCCCACAAAATAAAAATACCTACAAAATACCTACATGCACTAAACAACACTATGTTTTGCAAGGATGCATGTATAATCAGAAATATATATCAAATATATTACCACCGAGGTCTGTGGCTGACACTATGATGGTGGTGGGTATTTGGCGTGGCAGAAAAAGAAAAATGAGGGTGGGATCACACACATACACACACACACACACACACACACAGAGAGAGAGAGAGAATCTTGTATGAATCAATGATCATGTGTGTTGTACTGAGGAATGTAACGAATATAACACTTTTCATCTGAGAGCTTGAAGTCCTACTTCTCCTAGAGAGATATGTACTTTACAAGAATGCATTACGGATTTTGAAACACCATCCAAATGATTTGGAAAGTAGTTTTATCATGAAGTCAGTGAGTATTCCTTACCTGCTATGTGCCAGCTACTGTTCTAGGTGCTACGGCTGGTTGGTGATTCTGGTTGGCCCTTCTTGGCACTAGACCAGATAAACTGTTGCATATACCTAAGATCAATCACGGGTACAGTCTGTCTGGGAGCATAACACTAGGGTGCCCTTTATCTGGGGTGGCTTCTGGGAGATACTTGAAAATTCATAAGGAAACAACTTGAAGAGAAGGCCCGTCATGATCTGAAGTTATTTAGCACATATATGTCTTCAGTTGCTTTCTTTCACAGGGCAAGTTCTAAGTTATATTCATATGCTTTCCTAATAACAAATATTTTTGATAGTCCTTGTGTGACTGTTCAGAAATCTACATACAGTCCCAGGGAAGATTTTCACTTCAGTAGGTTTTGGTCAAACTCCCTAAAACCTAAGATCTTGGCTTTATTAACACTATCTTGTTAATGGTTGTCTATCAGAACCATAAAATGAATAATAGACATGTTGCTGCTATTAAAGACTGGTTTGTAATTTCTTGGCAATCTCTTTTTGTTTTAGGGCTATTTATTTCCTATTCAGGAATAATAAGGAGGCTCGCAAGTAGTACTGGGTCAAATCCCAACTTTAGAGGCACTATAAAGGCAGTCCCAAAATTACTTTTATGCATGTTTCCAAAGATAGTTAGCAAATTATTTACTTTCACAGATCTATTTATCTGTGGATTTGCTAAGTTCCTATTGAGTCCTTCCTATGTGTGTAGCACTGTTCTAGGTGTTGGAGATACAAATATAAAAGAGACACAGACTTCTGCCTCAAAAGCATATCATTCAATGATGTCAAAACTTAATTTCCCACAAGAACAAGATTATTTATGCTTGTTAGTTTCCCAAGCAAACCAACAAAAGCCTGTTTAATCCATAGTATGGCATAACTCTAATGCTACTAAAATTATATAGAGTTCTAGACAAAAATGACCATATCTTACATAATAAGAAACTGGATATAGAAGAGTTTCCACATGTTGGGCTCATGAACATCCCCAAGAAAATGTTTGGAATGGGGATATTTACTCTTTCCTACTCTTTCTATTGGTGTCTTTCTCCTAAGGCCACCTTTCCAAATGCTCAGTGTCCTCATGCTGTTCTCACCCTTCACTGTAGCTCCTCGCCTAAGTCTGTGCCACCTCACAAAATGTTCAAAGTTCTACAATTATTAACTTTCCTTTTCCAGTTCTTCAACACTCCTGATCTTGACTAGTGGTGAGGAGAAAAATTTTATGGAACTAATTTGCACAAAATCACATTTCTTCTTCTAGCAATAGATCAGTGCATTTGCTCCCTGCTCCCACTCCTTGGAAGGGTTTCCAGTCTAGATTTCAGGTGTTATTTAGAAGTCAATATATTTTTTAATAATTTAAAGTCAACATGTAACTATAATATGGCCAGATTCTCTTCTTCAGACATTCATATATATATATACTGAAAATTGATGTAAGATTTTTGGAAATATTACTTTGAGACTTGTGTGTTGTTTAGAATGAGTGCAGGTAAAATACCAAGATGAACTACTAGCATTTGTGTTCTTTGCATACTTTTATGGTAAGAAAAATAGTTAACAGATTATTTTGCATCAATATTTCCAAACTTAAATTGATATTGATTATAATTCAATGGAAAAACTTATAAGGTGTATTTGTATTTACCATAATTGCTATGGTCACTTAAAAAAAGTCACAGAATGGGAGGAAAACAGTGTTTAGATTAGCCAACACTGTTATTTTTAAAATATGGTTTCTTCAGGATTCAGCATATTAAAACATGAGATAAAATTATTTTTAAAAGTGGAATTATCTCCAATTGATTATTATTGTCTATTTTAAAGCAGAGGATATAGGACACGGGTCCTTATTTCTGATCACCTTTAATGAGATAAGAATCTATGAAGCTCGGAAGAAAATGAGTCCTTGACCAAAATGCTTACTCAGTTACTATAGGAGGTCAAAAAATATTATACTCAATATGGAATATATGAAAACAAAGCAATTGTTTTCTTTGAAAAATATGTAGGGCTTAGAAAATTTCTAGGATTTATTTGTAAAAGCACCGTCTGGGTTCTAACAGTGACGTTTTAGGGAAACACTTGCATATCAAGGTGGGAAGGATAGGAGGTGGCGTTTTGTGGGCTCTTGTGGTGGTTAGGTAGTTCTCAGAAGACAGTACTGGAAATTAGGTAATTGCTGATGTCATAATTTTCACAATAAAAAAAATTAGATGTCCTGAGGGCTATAAAAGCAGCGGCTTCTACCTTCCCAACACAAGCAGAATCATCGAAACAGGTAAGTATTTCAGCAAACTTAGTATGATTGGTTTGTTGGGTGCGATACTTCTTGATACTTATTATTTTTTTTCTTTTTGTTTTTGTTCTCTTGCTACCAGGTTCTTCTTCCCTACCTGCCAATTGCCCAAGTTAGAGTTGTCTGAAATGGCCATCCTGCAGAAATCTGTGAACTTTTCCCATATGGGGACTCTGGCCTCCAGCTGCCTTCTTCTCATGGCCCTGTGGGTGCAGGCAGGAGCAGCTGTGCCTATCAAGTCTCACTGCAGGCTTGACAAGTCCAACTTCCAGCAGCCTTACATCACCAACCGCACCTTCATGCTGGCTAAGGAGGTACTCATCTCAATCTCTCTCTTTCCATCTTATCTCTTATCTACTTGGAACCTGAATAGTTCTTAACATTTTCTTCAGAGCACGTTTATGATTTTAAGAACCCATCATTTATCTCTACTGGTAGACCAGAGATCATTTTCTGTCTCGTCATAGATTCTTTGGAGATTGGGCTTTACAAGAAGGCCTTTCATTTTGGTTTTTAAAATACATACATTGAGGTTTATCCCCAGAGCAGCCATTTAGTAGCACATCTGACTTCATTTTCCCCCCCTTGCTCCTCTGTGCATTATTTTAAACTCAGACACAGATCTAAATTCTTTCCTTATTCTTCCTGGGGATGTACTAGGGAGAAGGATTAAGGTACATCTCTACTGACAGGATTTTTTTTCTATCTCCTTGATGTCCAAACACTTAATTTTTTCTTCTCTTCCAGGCTAGTATGGCAGATAACAACACAGATGTTCGTCTCATTGGGGAGAAACTCTTTCGTGGCGTCAATGTAAGCTATAGCAATGATGAGTAGGCAGTATGTCATCTGCAGTTATTTGGAATGGTTGTGATGATGGTTTGGGTCTTCTGAGTGCCCTCTAAACTACCCCTGCTGCTTCACTTTGTTTGCAGATGGGGGAGCGCTGCTACCTGATGAAGCAGGTGTTGAACTTCACCCTTGAAGAAGTGCTGCTTCCCCAGTCTGATAGATTCCAGCCCTACATGCAGGAGGTGGTGCCTTTCCTGGCCAGGCTCAGCAACAAGTTAAGCCAATGCGTAAGTTCTCCCAGCCTAAGTCCACCCTTCCTCGTTACCTGCCTTCTCTCCTTCTTCCATGTAGAACCCCTTTTCCTCAACACTCATTGCCCACTGCTGTGCTGGCAGTAAGAAATGCCTCAGCAACACCATTATAGGACTCATTTGGAATCACAGAGTATTTGTTTTTGTTTTAATTCAGTCACATTTTGAGTTTATTCTGATGGATGGGGTCTGAAAGGCACGTGCATAGAAGGCTCATTTTTTCCCTGGGGAAAAACAACCCTGGTTATATGAGATGAGAAGGATGTTGGGAGATTTAAAGAAAAACACCTAGAGCTGGAAATGGATCCACTGAGTATAAAGAGGGGATGGGAAAGCAAGAAAGAGGGACATGGGAAGGTTTACTGTTCTGCAGTAGGTGGGCAAAGACTCTTGCCCTTTTGACGTCATGGGAAGTAATGAAGTCAGAGGTATGTGAACTTAATATCTTTCAACGTTTGAAACTGTGGGAAAAGGTGTGAGTTGAAGTGGGCAGAGCAAAGGGGACCTAGCATTTATTGAGGAGGGCCTACTGTTCACACGAGACATTTTATGTACGTTTCTTGTTCTGAGCATGTATTTTTGATGAGGTACATTTAGAGCTTTAATCTTGACAGAATTTGCATAAATCACCCCACTCTTTCCACAAACTTAAACCTCAGTAGGATTTCTCAAAGGTGAAGTGAGTTCCCATATAGGGGAAATGACTGGATTTTGGTGTCCAAGGAAATTCAAGAGCTCGGAAAATCTAGGTCACTGGTGAAATCTAGGTCATTGTGGGCAAAAATGCTAAGAATTTTAATTCCAGGTGAATTGTGACATACCTCAGTTAGGGATACTAAGGTTCATAGAGCATAGGTATAACAATATTAAAATAATTACTCTGGCTTTCTTTTTGTAGCATATTGAAAATGATGACCAGCATATCCATGGAAATGTGCAACAGCTGAAGGACACAGTGAAACAGGTACTACTAACAACTATTAATGCTGAATCATTGAATTGGAGAAACAAATGCTTTCTTTTTCTTTCCTTTCTTTTCTCCCTCAAGCTGTAACATTTTACTTCATTCTCCTACCATTGGGTTGATAATTTAGGTGCATATGTAGATAGATGTTTCTACATATTTATAAATCAATTTTCAAATTTTGCAAATCACAGAATTCTAAGACTGGTTGGGAAGTTAAGTCATCTAATCTCATTGCCCCAAGCTCTGGGGATGGCCAGTGGCAGATCCAGGGCTCGAATGCAGTTCTTCTGAACTCCATCCAGGATAGCACTATTCCAGCATTAAAGTAGTTTTAGTATTTCTTAGGGAATTCATGTATTCTGAAGAAACACTTGTTCAAAAACAGAAAGGGGTGTCGTAGCAAGTCTATTTGAAGCTATTAATTTGATGATTTAAAACTTGGAGAAAAACCCAGAACAACCATAACAAGAAAAGCTGGATTTGCATATAGCATGGATTTCTGGAATGATTTATACTTATATTTAATTATCGTAATATCTAACAGCTATTGATTTTAATTTAAAAACAAGATTGAACAACCCCCAATTTCATTTATACAATGAAAATATTAACAGTGGATTTATTATAGTGAACTGGAAGTTCAAACTAGAACTCTTCTTTCTTTTCTCTCTCTCTCCTTCTTCCTTTCTAGTTTTCTCTCTACCGCAACACATACCTAGTGCGCATCAATCTGGTGAGGGCTAGTGTATATTTCTGCAGTGGGTGGTACCCTCCTGAGGCCTATTTGGGGAGAAGAACAGTAGTAGAAGACAGACTAGCAGTTGTGACTCATCCCGAAACCAGAGGAATGATTAGTAGCAGAGAAAGTGATGCTCTTACAAAGAGGTACAATTAAACCTTAGAAACATGAAGGCTCTAGCTGACACAATTTTCAGTAACAAACACAACCATGATTCCTCCATTCTTTCATCTTGATTTTTTAAAAAAGTATTTCTTCCTGAGTATAATTTAATGAACATGGCTGTTTCTTCCTTTGATAATAATAGAGGGGTTTGCAGTTATTCATTATGAAGATCAATTCTCTTGTCACAGAACTATTTCCCAGATGCAAAGGACTGAATATTAGCATGCCATATCCAAGAAGTGCTTTGCCTTTCTTGTTTGAAAAATCCCTGATATCAACTGACTTTATTGTCTTCAAAAAAGTGAAGTGAGAGAGAAAAATATGATGGTGATTTGTGTGGGAAAGCAGAGATTTTAAAGCTTTTACTCCATTTTGAGAGAATCAACTTTTACATTTGCAAGACATTGCCACGTGGAAGAATGGTTATACTTTTTTGACTTTGTAGCACCAGAGAGCATAGGCAAGAGACAGGAATGTTGTTCAGAGAAAGTTCAACATGAGGAAACATTGGTCAGTGTTGTCTGAAATGGTAGGGCAGTCTTGGGAGACATTAATCCGTGCCACTGGGGGAGAAAGCAGAGAGCAGACTGTGGAAGAATGGATGACAGACAGCAGGACAAGATAAGCTTTAGAATTCTTGGGAGACTTTGAGATATAAAAAAAGATCCTGAAAGGTAGAATGGTGGAAGAAATCAAGAAGAGAAAGGAGAACGAAGTATAGAGGACAATGATGATTTATGGTTTTTCTTGAAATAATCTAAAGAGAATTTATTAGATTAGAAAAATGTCAGAGGATGATGCTTTGGACTTGCATTCTCTCTCCCTTGGGTGTGAAAGGGAGGAAGGAGGAAGAGATGTTAGAGCCTGCATCTGGCTTTCTACTAAGGAAAGCAGTGGGATAAGACTTACTCGGTATTTTCCCCACAAAAGTGAAAACCTGCTTGTGTGTTTTTTCCTTTATTAAGAACATGAGAAAAGAAAAAGCCTACATGTATTGGTAAATGTGCAGTCTTGATTCAAGGCTGGTGAGTTTAGTTGTTATAAATAATTGGTCACAGACAGTCTTGGAGCTATGAGGTAGGACGAGGCATAAGGGTAGCACTCTGGTCCCTCAGCTCAGCTTCAATCTGCTTGTTGGTGAGTCATTTTAAACAGCTTCATTACTGTGCGGTACGACTGAGACTGACGTCTGTTTGTGCACTCTCAGTTCAGATAGCCCCAATTTTAAAGTCTTTGACAAAAGATATTATACTCTTGCTAAAAGGATATTATATTAATCTTTAACAAAAGGCTAAAACTTGGTCTCTGTCTCTCGCCATCTAACCATGCCATCATGCCACCTCCTTCTAATTTGTTCCTCTTTTAAAAATATAGTATAAATGCTCAAATACTTGTGTTTTCTTATTTTCACAGCTTGGAGAGAGTGGGGAGATCAAAGCAATTGGCGAACTAGATTTGCTGTTTATGACCCTGAGAAATGCCTGCATTTAATCACAGCAAAGTTGGAAAATGGATACTAACCCTTCTAGCCTGTTAGAAGTAACAATACAATTGCCAGAGGGTTTTTTGTTCTTGTTACCAAAAGGAAAATAAGAAGCCAAACTCCACAATCATGAGTACATTTTAAGTAAATAAACCTTTGCTTAGCTAAAAAAGAGAACAATGCCACTTGTATCCACAACACCAGAAGGTAGCCTTTCCAAGAATAATGAAATGTATTGCTAATATTTTATTGTAGTTGACATTTTATACACAGAGATTTATTTTTAAGCAATTGTGTATTTTCACAAAAAAGATTATTTCCCAATTGTTTAGGAGAAAAAGTTTAAATAACTTTGTTTTCATAATTAATACTTTATATTTATGAACTTATTTATTGTTATAAGTACATATTTTATTTATGTCATTTTACTAATGTGGATTTATTTATAGAATCATATGATATTGCTAGTTAAGTATAAGACTAATATTAATATTTATGACAATTATGGATCTATAATGTTTATTTGAACTCAATAAATACTTTGATAACTTAAATCTTGTGGCTTTGTAATTTTTACCCTTTAATATTATCATCATCATCACGTAATCATTCTCATTTGCTGAATGAGCCAAGAACTTTGTAAAAATTACTTTATTTTTTACTCTAAGCAAAGGAGGTAACTATTAGTAGTATTCCCATTTTATAGATGAGAAAATTGAATCAGAACCACATTAAAAAACATTGTGTAACTATAAATAGTTGATTCTTATAGAGCTGTTCATCTGATTTCTAGGCTCTCTGCTATATTGTTTATATAAATTTATTATTGATTTAGCATGTAATTCTGAAAGAAAAAGGTAAGAAATGAAAAAGACTCCATCTGTAGTAATTTGTGGATAAAAGAAAGAAATGTGGTTGCTGTGGGAGAGATACATGGAACCTCTGTTACTGTCGGTGAACAGTTCTAGTTCAAGCCTGTTAGAGAGGGCATTCTCTAGTTTTCCTGTAAGCAAGAAGTAAAGGAAAGGGGAATCTAAGTTGGGTGAGTCTTATCTGCTACTGGTGGTTAGCACTCACAGAGAAGTCTTGTGTGTGGAAGATAAGTAAGATATTAATGTAGCATCCTGTAAGTAAGAAATAAAGGAAAGGGGAATCTAACTAAGTTGGGTGACAGTCTTATCTGCTACTGGTGGTTAGCATTCACAGAGAAGTCTTGTGTGTGGAAGATAAGTAAGATATTAATGAAGCTAAAGACAGAATGAAAGCTGTACATCTTCAAACTTTGTACAGTAGTACAAAGAAGAAAGTAAAGACAGAGATAGAAGTTGGACCAGTTCTATCTAGAAGAATGAACAAATGACACCAGCCCTGCAGAACGTATAGGTCTTTCCAAAAATGGTAAAAGTCAGTGTGCAGCTCTCTAAAGTGCTTTCTTTTACAAAAAAATCAGGAACCTTGGGTTTATCCTACAGGTGACTCACCAATTGTGTGCCAAGTTCCTTCAGAATTAGGACAAACCTGGTGATGATTGTGAGCAAGTATATAAATTGCAAGTTCACTCATGTATAAAGTAGAGCTAATACTTTTGGGTATGGATTCTGAATGCTAAAAGGTACTAGAGCTAAGCTTCAGGGATGGTGGAATTTTAATTACTTTGGGATAAGTTGAGATTTAGGACTCTTTTCTCTCTTCTTCCAAATGAATCAGAGTGTAATGCTTCATGCAAAATTTGGTATTGTACTTGTTTTTGACCAATCTTCTAGAAATTGAGCCATAAATGGAAGAATACTCTTAAAATTGGACTTACAACTGATTCAATACTGAAATAAAAAGATTTTAAAATTCTGAATGCCAACCAACATGAGGCATAATGTGCCAAGATTCCTCAGTTCTGGAAGGCAGTGCTGACATATTTGGCAGTTATATGAGGTAGTCCAATTCCACACAGAGAGTCTCGACATAATTATTGGCACCTGTTACAATAATTTTTAGTTTTGGCATCAGTGGCAGCAGCTTGAATTTGGCTGGCACTGTCAGCACTGTTCTTGTTTTTGGCACTGGCAGAGGCCTTGGGCAGCTCCGCTTCCCATAGCAGATGGTACATCCAGGTATTCAAGAAGACCAATTTGAGCTGTGTGACACATAGGCCCTTAGAGACACTAACCATTTAGGTCTGATGAAAAGCCACGAGGGTTTTGAGCATGGGAAAGACTTGATATAACTCATATTCTATAAGACAACTATGGCTGCTGGCTGGAGAGGACATCTAGTGTGTGTATGGGGGTAAGACAGAAGCAAGGCCAAGGCAACAGACTGGGGCGAAGGCTGATTGCACTGAAGTAATGAGAGTAGAGTTAGAGAAACCTGGTATCGACTTTTGCTGTGACTCCTACAGCTTGGGTTGCCTTGGAAATAGGAGCTGCATATGGATCAGATACATTAACAGATAAAGAGATCATTTAGTACCTTTTGGTCCTTCCTTCACATTATATTATTCACTAGCATGCAGTGCTTCACAGTGAAATTAAAATAAAGATAGAAGGTGATTTCACTTTGTAAAAAGGTTAAATGTTAAGATTTGAGTGAAGACACTTCTATCAGAAAAGGAGAAGGCAGTGATGCCAAGGGGTTGTGAGATGAAGTCTTGTTGCTCAGAGACGACTAATGTAATTTCATTTTTATTTATTTTTTATTGTTAAATTTATTAGGGTGACATTGGTTAGTAAAAATTGCATGGATTTCAAGTGTACAATTCTATAATACATCCTCTATGTGCTGCATTCTGTGTTCAGCACCCGGAGTCAGTTCTCTTTCCATCACCATATGTTTGCTGTTACCCCCGCCTCTCCTACCTGACTTTCCCCTACCCTCAGGTAATTACTAAACTATTGACTATGGCCATAAGGTTTTGGGTTTTGTTTTGTTTTGTTTGCTGCTTTAGGTCTTATATTTCACATATGAGTGTATTATGAGGTTTTTTCTGTCTGGCTTATTTCACTCAGCGTAATGATCTCCAGGTCCATCCATTTTGTTGCAAATGGCAATATTTCATCTTTTCTTACAGCTGAGTAATATTCCATTGTGTATATGTACTACATCTTCTTTGGCCAGTTATCTATCAAAGGACACCTTGGCTGTTTCCATGATTTGGTCACTGTGAATAGTGTTACAATGAACATTGGGGTGCATTAAGTCTTTGTAGACTAAAGTTTTCAATTTTGGGGGGTAGATCCCCAGAAGAGGGATTGCTGGGTCATATGGTAACTCCATTCCCAAATTTTCTGAGGAACCTCCACACTGTCTTCCATAGCAGTTGTACCAATTTGCATTCTCACCAGCAGTGTGCAAGAGTTTCTTTTTCTCCAAACCCTCTGTAGCACTTGTTATTCCTTGTCTTGTTGATATCAGCCATTCTAACAGGTATGAATGGTATCTTATTGTGGTTTTGATTTTCATTTCCCTGATAGCTAATGAGGTTGAACATTTTTTCATATGCCTGTTGGCCATTTGTATTTCTTTGTGGGAGAAGTGTCTATTTAGGTCCTCTGCCCACTTTTTTATTGGGTTGTTTGTTTTGTTGTTGTTAAGTAATATTAGTTCTTTATATATTTTAGATATCAGACCCTTGTCAGATGCATTGTTTGCAATTATTTTCTCCTATTCAGTTGGCTGTCTTTTTGCTTTGTTAATTTTTTTTTCTGTACAGAAGCTTTTTAGTTTGATATACTCCCGTTCACTTATTTTTGCTTTTACTTTTCTTGACTTTGAGGTCAGGATCATGAAGTTTTCTTTGAGCCCTATGTCTATAACTTTAGTACCAATCTTTTCTTCTATACAGTTTATTGTTTCAGGTCTTATGTGGAGGTCTTTAATCCATTTTGAATTAGTATATGGTGACAGTTTACAGCTCAGCTTTATTTTTTTGCATGCCTTTTGCCAGTTTTCCCAGCACCATCTACTGAAGAGGTTGTCTTTTCTCCATTACATATTTTTTACTGTTTTATCAAAAATTATTTTTCCATAAATTTGTGGATTTATTTCTGGGTTTTCAATTCTGTTCCATTGGTCTGTGTGTCTGTTTTTCTGCCAATACCAAGCTGTTTTGATGATTGATTCTATCCAGTAAAATTGAAATCAGGGTATGTGATAGCTCCAGTCTTACTCTTTTTATGTAGTATTGCTTTAGCAATTTGAAGTCTTTTTTGGTTCCATACAAATGTGACAATTTTTAAAATCTATTTTGTGAAAGTATGACTGTGGGATTTTGATGGGAATTGCTTTAAATTTGTAAATTGCTTTAGGTAATATGGCTATTTTAACAATGTTAAGTCTTCCTATCCATGAACAGGGAATATTTTTCCATTTTTTTGTGTCTGCTTCAATTACTTTCAAAAGTGTCTTATAGTTTTTCATGTATAAGTTTGTCATGTTCTTTGTTAAGTTAATTCCCAGGTATTTCATTCTTTTTGTTGCAATAGCAAAAGAAATTTACTCTCTCACTTCTTTTTCTGAAGATTCGTTGTTTGTATATAGAAATGCTGTTGATTTTTGTACCTTGATTTTGCATCCTGTTATTTTATTCATTTATTGTTTCTAATAGTTTCCTGGTGGAGTCTTTGGAATTTCTCTATAAAGGATCATGTCATCTGCAAATAATGATAATTTGACCTCTTCTCTCCCAATTTGGATACCTTTATACCTTTCTCTTGCCTGATTGTTCTGTCTAGAACTTCCAGTATTATATTAAATAGCAGTGGTAACAGGGGGCGTCCCTGTCTTGTTCCTGATTTTAGGGGAATGGGCTTCAGCTTTTCCCCATTCAGTATGATATTAGCTGAGGGTTTGTCATATCTGGCCTTTATTATGTTGAGATACTTTCCTTCTATACCCATTTATTCAATGTTTTGATCATAAATGAATGTTGTATCTTGTTGAATGCTTTTTCTGCATGAATTGATATGATCATATGGTCTTATCTTTTATTTTGTTTATGTGGTGTATCACATTGATTGATTTTCATATGTTGAACCATCCTTGTGCTTCTGGGATGAATCCCACTTGATCATGATGTATGATCTTTTCAATGCATTGTTGTATTCTATTTGCTAATATTTTATTTAGAATTCATCAGAGATATTGGTGTATAGCTTTTTTTGTTTATTTGTTTTTTTTGGTCTTTACCAGGCTTTGGTATTAGGCTTATGTTGACCTCATAGAATGAGTTAGAAAGTATTTCCTCATCTTCTGAGGGGGATAGGCATTAATTCTTTGAATGCTTGGTAAAATTCATTGGTGAAACGGTCTGGTCCACAGCTTTTGCCTTTAGGGAGGTTGTGGATAGTCATTTAAATTTCTTTACTATTGATTGGTCTATTTAGATTACCCAGTTTTTCTTGGTTCAGTCTAAGTAGGCTATAGGTTTCTAGAAACTTGTCCATTTCTTCTAGGTTGTTAAATTTAGTGGCATAAAGCCCTTCATAATATTCTCTTATAGTCCTTTGTATTTCTGTCATATCAGTGGTAATTTCTTCCTTTTCATTTCTAATTTTGAATATTTGTGTCCTTTCCTTTCGTCCTTTCGTTAGTCTAGTCAAAGGTTTTCCAATTTTGTTGACTTTCTCAAAGAACCCACTCTTTGTAGCATTAATTTTTCCTATTGTCTTTCTGTTCTCCATTTCATTTAGCTCTACTTTAATTTTTATTATTTCTTTCCTTCTCCTGATTGATTTGCATGTTTTTTTCTGCTTTCTTTTTACAGTTGATTTCCAATTTCAGACTTTTGTGGTCTGAGAATACACTTGGTATAATTTCAATCTTCTTGAATATGCTGAGACTAGTTTTCTGTCCCAGCTCATGGTGTATCCTTGAGAATGTTCCATGTGCAGTAGAAAAGAAGATATAATCATTTTTTTTCCTGGATGAAGTGTCCTGTAAATATCAATCATGTCCAGTTGTTGTAAAGTGTCATTTAGAGCTGATATTTCCTTATTTATTTTCTGTTTGGATGATTTGTCTATGGCTGTTAAGGGGGTGTTTAAGTCATCTACAATGATTGTACTTCTGTCAATTTCTCCTTTCAGAGCTGTTAGTCATTGCTTTATATATTTTAGTGCTTCCTGATTGGGAGCATATATATTAATTATTGTCAAGTCTTCTTTTATCACTATGTAATGTCTATTGTTGTCCCTTTTTATCTTTTTTAACCTGAAGTTTGTTTCATCAGATATCTGTATAGTAACTCCTGCTTTTCTCTGGTTACCATTTGCTTGGAGTATTGTTTTCCATCCTTTCATTCTGAGCCTGTGTTTGTCCTTATGGCTGAGGTATGTCTCTTGGAGCCAGCATATGGATGGGTTTTGTTTTTTAATTCAGTCTGTTACTCTGTGTCTTTTTATTGGTGAGTTCAATCCATTAATGTTTAGAGTGATGATTGATTTATGAGGATATCCTATGAGTATTACTTCCTTTTTCTAATTTAGTTTTTTATTTAGCCTTATTCTTTTTATATAGGACTGCTTTGGTGATTCCAGATCTTTTGTGGTTCCACACGAATCTGATGATTCATTTATTTATTTCTTGAAAAAATGTCTGTGGGATTTTTAATGGAATTGTGCTAAATTTGTATATTGCTTTGGGTAATATGGCCATTTTAACTATGCTGATTCTTCCAATCCATGAACATAGAATATCTTTCCATTTCTTTGTGTCCTCTTCAATTTCTTTTAGTAGTGTTTTGTAGTTTTTAGTATGTAAATGTTTCACATTCTTTGTTTGGTTTACTCTTAGGTATTTTGTTCTTTTTGTTGTGATTAAAAAAAGTATTTATTCTCTCATTTGTTTTTGTGAAGTTTCTATTGGTATATAAAAATGCAATTGATTTTTGTACATTAATTATATATCCTGTAACTTAATTGTATTTGTTTATTATTTCTAATAATTTTTGGTAGAGTCTTTAGAATTTTCTATATGAAAGATTGTGCCATCCACGAAAAGTGATAGTTTAACTTCTTCTATATCAATTTGAATGCATTTTATTTCTTTCTCTTGTCTGATTGCTCTGGCTATATTGAATAGCAGTGGCAACAGGGGACATTTCTGTTTTGTTCCTGATTTTAGGAGAATAGGCTTCAATTTTTCCCCATTCAGTATGGTATTAGCTGAGGGTTTGTCATATATAGTTTTTATTATGTTGAGGTACTTTCCTTCTATACCCATTTTATTAAGTATTTTGATCATAAATTGATGTTGTGTCTTGTCAAATGCTTTTTCTGCATCAATAATATAATCATATGGTTTTTATATGTGGTGTATCACATTGATTGATTTACATATGTTGAGCCATCCTTGTGTTCGTGGGATGAATCCCACTTGATTTTGGTATAATCTTTTCAATGCACTGTTGTATTGTATTTGCTAGTATTTTGTTAAGGATTTTTGCTTCTGTGTTTATCAGAGGTATTGGTGTATAGATTTTTTTTCTTGTGATCCTTTATTAGGGTTATGTTGGTCTCATGGGAAGAGTTGGGAAGTATTGCCTCTCCTTCAACGTTTTGGAGAAGTTTGAAAAGGATAGGCATTAGTTCCTTTTTGAAAGCTTGATAAAACTATTAGTGAGACTGTCTGGTCCTGGGCTTTTGCCTTTGAGAGGTGTTGGATGATTGTTTCAATTTTCTTACTGTTTGTCTATTTATATTGGTGCAGTTTAGGTAGGCTACATGTTTGTAGGAAGTTGTCTATGTCTTTAATGATGTTCAATTTGGCGGCATAAAGTCCTTCATAATATTTTCTTGTGATCCTTTGTATTTCTGTGGTATCAGCAATAATTTTTCCTCTATCATTTTTAATTTTGGTTATTTGTGTCTTTTCTCTTTTTCCCTTGTTGAGCCTAGCCAAAAGTTTATCAATCTTATTGAACTTTTTAAAGAACAAGCCCTTCTTTGCATTAATTTTCTCTATCATTTTTCTGTTTTCTATTTCATTTTGTTGTGCTATAATTGTTATTGTTTTCTTCCCTCTGCTGACTTTGGACTTTTTCTGTATTTTTTTTTTTTAATCTAATTTTTAAAGATGGGATGTTAGGGTTTTTACTTCTTTTTCTTTTCATTTGTTTGTTTATGGAGATAGACCTATAATGATAGAAATTTTCTCTTATTATTGCTTTTTCTGTGACCAATAATTTTGATATGTTATGTTTTTATCATCAGTAGTTTCTATGTGTTTTTAAGTCTTTTTTCTTCTTTAATCTAGTCATTTTTAAATAATGTATTGTTTAATATCCACATATATATATGTGGTTTTCTTTCTTTCTTCTGTTGATCTCCAGTTTCAAAGCTTTATGGTCAGAGAATATACTTGATATGATTTTAATCTTCTTGAATTTGCTGAGGCTAGCTTTGTTACCCAGAATATGGTATATCCCTACGAATGTTCCATGTGCACTAGCAAAGAATGCATAGTCTTGCGTTGTAGGATGGAGTGTTCTGTAAATGTTAATTATGTCCAATTACTATAATGTATCATTTAAAGCTGATATTTTCTTATTTATTTTCTGTTTGGATAATCTATCCATGGCTGTCAAAGGAATGTTTAAGTTTCTTTCTATCATTGTGTTTTTGTTAGTTTTTCCTTTTAGTTCTGTTAGTAGTTACTTTGTAAAATTTAGTGTTTCCCAAGGCATATATTATATTAATAAGTAACTTATTTTCTTGATGTATTGTCCTCTTTATCATTATGAAGCGTCCATCTTTGTCCCCTGTTACCTTTTTCACCTTAAAGTCTATTTCATCAGATTTAAGTATAGCTACACTCACTTTTCTCTGGATGCCATTTACTTTGAGTATTTTTTCCCATCCTTTCACATTGAGTTTGTATTCGTCCTTGTGGCTGAGGTGTATCTCTTGAAGGCAGCATATGGTTGGGTTTTGATATTTTATCCAGTCTGCTACTCTGTGCTTTTTTATTGGTGAGTTCAATCCATTTACATTTAGGGTGATAATTAATATATGAAGATTTTCTATAGCCATTTTATGTTAAGCTGTCTGGTAACTCAGTGTCTTGATTTTTTCTTTCCTTTGATTTATTTTAGTTTGAAGATGTTCTATGAATTTTCCTTCTGTTTTCTTTTTTTATTTGGTTATGTGTGTCAGTTCTGAGGGTTTTTTTATTGTTTGTTTGCTTTTTTAGTGATTACCATAAAGTTCATGTAAAAGTAAGTTTTGTATGTATAGTTGTTCCTTTGCTAAAGGATGCTTCTTAACTCTATTCTCTTTTGGAAGTTGAAATCATTACTTCCTTCCCTTTTACTTTTTTGTTGTCTCAACTTTCTCCTATTTATTTTGGCTTTTTATTTCAGGTTGAATAGCCTCCTTCAGTATTTCTTGAAATGCTGGCCTTGTACTGGAGAATTCCCTCAGTTTATGTCTGAAAAGGTCTTTATTCTTCCTTTATAGCTGAAGGATAACTTTGATGAATAAATTATATTTGGCTGGTAGTTTTTCTCTTTTAATATTTTGAACATTTGATTCCACTTTCTCCTGACTTGTAGAGTTTTTGCTGAGAAGTCTGATGATAACCTGATGAGCTTTCCTTTAAAAGTTACAATCTTTTCCCCCTTGCCTGCATTGAGAATCTTTTTTTTAATCTTTGGTCTTTGACATCTTTAATATAATGCGCATTGAAGAAGGTCTACTAAAATTTAGGTAGCTAGGGATCCTGTTTTCTTCTTGAATTTGATGTTCTTGTTCTTTCTATAAGTTTGGAAAGTTCTTGTCTGCAATTCTTTTGTGTAAACTTTCTGTAGAATTCTGTTCTGCCTCTTCTGGTATTTCCATTATTCTAATGTTGCTAAGATAGTTCTTGTAGAGTTTTTTCATTTCTTTTGACTCTCAAATCCCTCTCATCTTTCTCCTGTGATATTTCCATATCTTTATCTTTGATATCACTAATTCTTTTCTCCATCTGATTGGCCTTGCTTCTTATGCTAGTTATTTTATTTTTCTTTTCCTTATTGCATTGTTTAGCCCTAGAATTTTTATTTGGTTCTTGTTTATAGTTTTAATTTTTTTGTTAAAGTATTCCTTTTCCTCACAAATTTTCTTTCTGCAATCATTTCTTTTTTTTAGCTGCATTTGAGTACTCTGCCAGCATTATTTGATCTGAGTGTTTTCAGAACAGCAGTCTTAAATTGTGTGATTATGTCATGTATTTTCAAATTTATAATTTCCTTTACCAGAGATTAAATTTTTTTTTCTGAGCAGCTTTGTTCCTTAGGGTACTAATTGTTGATTGAGTGTTTCTTTTCCTGGGCATTTGAACTTTTTCCCTAGCAGATCTAAAGAGGTCTTTCTTTTTCTTTCTTTGCCAGTTGGTGTTGCTGCAGTGTCTTACAATATTTTCCCAGTCTGAGAGCTTTCCGGAAAGGTGGGCTTCTCTTCTTTAACACGTCACCTTGGTCTCAGTGTGCCTCCTCTTTGGGAAAATGTAGTGGGAGACAGTTTTCTTTGCCTGAGATCAGTGCATGCAAAAACTGATGCACCTGTGTTTCACAGTTTCCCTGAGCCCTCCTGTCAGTTTCCATGGGGGTGGGGTTTGTTGGGAAATATGCATGCTCAATTGTGGCACAGGGTAATGGTGATTTGCCATTTGCAGCTTGCTGTTAAGCAAGCAGTAGATAGAGTTGGGGTGTGGGGATGGAGTGTTGGAAGAGAGTTAGAGGAAGCAGTCAGGCTCTGTGTCTATAGTTTCTGCTTAGTGGTGACTGTATTGCAGGTTACAGTTGCTGTGTGTCCCGAGGTCACACCCCTGGGTGCTGGCTCAGTTGTAACACAAGCTCGTTTCTCTGTTAAGAGTGCACAGGGTCAGGGTGAGCATGTACTGCCATCTCCACCTTTCTCTTTTCTCCAGAGCTCATGTTTCACCCAGGATTGTGTTTTGTTCTGGTCAGTGTTTCTATGGCTGCTGGCTCTAAACCTGTTTTGCCCAGGGCAGATTTTTGGACAAGTCAGTGCTGTTGTGCCTGTTTGTACCTGGCTCCAAGCATGCTCTGTTCTGGCTGGGGCACTATTTTCTCCCAGGGCAGTTTAGCATGCCTTTGTTCAGGCTCTAACCTGTCCAGGCATGCCACTCCAGTTGGGGTCTTAAAATGTCTATACTGGCTTGGGCTTTATCTCATCTGTGGCCTCATGGGGCTTCACCCGTCCATTCCTCCACCTCTTTCAGTTCTTGGACTACGGTCTGCCTGGGATTGTGCTGTTTTGGCCTGTGTCCCCAGGCACCCCACCTTGCTCCTTCCTCTGCCAGCCCAAAGTCACATTCCACAGCCCCTGCTCTGCACTGCTCCCTTCCCTTTTCTCCTGTTCACATCCCTTTCTCTGGCCTTTAGGTATTTTCTTGTGGTGTATGGATCTCTCAGCTGAGGCTTATGTCACTTAGGGACTGTCTTCTTGGATTTTAGTTGTTCAGTTTGCATTTTCCCAGAGAGGTTTCAAGGATCTCCTCTCATGTCACCATCTTGATTCCTCTCGCAACTTTATTTTTCAAGTCTACTTTCAAGGAATGTTTATTGTTGGAAAAAAAAAACAGATGGAGAATACTGAGATGACTGACCCTCCTCATCAAGAGGAAGTCTGATTATTACTACATGAAAAGGCTAGATAGACCGTAACTGGAGCAGGGAGACTCACTGGATTGTCTTGTCAGTTTGCTCAATAGTCTCAACAACAGAAAATTGCATCAACCCAAAATAGACAGGATCATGAAGAACTCCATTTCTGAAGGAATGAGGGTCACTTTACCAGATAAAGGACCCTGTCCAATGACAGTGCAGCAGAGGGGAAAGGGAAAATGGAATGAGTGATGGAAGAAGGAATTCATGATTATTAGTTTAAATTCTGTGAATAGCTATAAAAGTGGAAAATGTAGCAGATATTGTTTTTGATAATAAATTACTTGTCCTCTTTTCTCTTCCCCTTCCCTCCCAACCTCTTATATAAAGAGTATATATGAGGGTTAATATTTTAGTTTTCAGGTGGGTGTATAATCACATTGACATCATTTCATAACAATACAGTAGTTGATGAGATTGTAAGTATTTCCTGTGTTGGAGACATACATTTTTTTTTTTAACCTGAACAATGATAAGAGTGGATGCTGAAGACAAAAGAAGTAAAATGTGTCTATCTGGCCCTCCAAATCCATCCTTCATTCTTTCTACTCCACATTGTGCTGGAGAAACTGACTTATATGAATTGTCCCATATACATGCTTGTTGTCTGTCTTTTTATTGCATTTGAAAAGTGGGAGAAGTTAGCTGGAGATTGAAGAATGAAAATAAGATCAGAAAGCATTTATTCTTGTAGAAGCCCCATCAGATTGCTATGCAGATTGGTTGTATACTTCTACCAAAAGCTTCAGCTCCTTGAAGACAGTCCTCTTTCATGTAATTCTCTTTTCTGGTTTGGAAGTTGATCTCAACCCTGTCCCCTATTAGGCTTCCAACTAGTGTTAGCTTCAGAGCATTGCACTATTTTCTGTAGGTTTCCATAAAATCTTTTCATGACCTAGAAAAATTAATAAATAAAATCAATCCCATAAACTCTTCTTCATTACACAGTTTGAGTGTAGTGTATGTTTTTTGCTTGAATTCTGACCTATATATCCATTTTCTTACTTCCATTCCCCCACCCCCACCCCAACCCCAGCCTAGCAGCAGGATGGAGTCTGCTAATTTAGAATCTCTGACAATGAAAGTCACATCATCCATATAACCTGCAGAGAATATGGTACTCTAACCACAATTTCAAAAATAAAAATTCATCAGAAACATATTTCCCATAAGAATCCACCACAAAGGATGACACAAAATAGACAACTGCTGCTTTCCCCTTCTCTTAGCCCAGCAAAAGATATGGGAGAGAAAGAATTCAGGTGTGCATTTGTACAATGCACAAATGCATTGCTCACTCTGAGCAAAGTTTATCAGGTGCTTGACTCGGGGCTACAAGAAAAAATACATTGATTTCTGTGACTCTCCCTGTGATGATTTCTAAACTCTGCCTCAATTCTTGCTGTTATTACTATGAAGCTTCTTTTTGATACACTTAGAAAATGATGTAGAAAGGTTATTTTTAAATCATAAGGTCAGACAATTAATTTCACAAACTCATTCTAGAAAAGTGCTACATACCTCATTGCTGAATGTCACTACTGTCACCTTTGAAGTACTCCCCTTGGGAAGCTACACACTGATGCCAGTGCCTAGTCCACCCTTCAAACCCATTTTGGAAACATTTTTCTGAAATGGCCATCAGGTTGTCATACCCGAAATCTGACAATTAAGTTTGTGAACTTACCACCACGGGCTTACATTGGCAGCACTGTACAAACAACTCAATAACTTGTCATAACCTTGCCAAGGTACAATGACAGCTCTATGGCCATTCCAGAAAAAGAATTTCAAAATTGCTTTGAAGAGTGGACTAGGCACTGGTATCAGTTTATAGCTCCCCAAGGGGAGTACTTTGAAGGTGATGATAGTGATATTCAGCAATGAGGTATGTAGCACATTTTCTAGGATGAATTCACAAAATTAGTTGCCTGAACTCCTATGTGCTTCAATAAAACTTGGGAGGCTACATCTGGTGTATTCATTTCTTCCTAATGGGCATTTGGGTCTTGCTTTATTTTTAAAAATCCTAAGTCAGATGAAACAGTTCCTTTGCTCAAAACTCTCATACGACACAAAGTGGCAGCCAAAGTCCACCTCATAGCCTAAAAGACTCTCTGTGATATGAGTTCATGTTTCCTCTGTGACATCACAGTCTCCCTACTCTCTTCACTTGCTCTGGTGCAGTTACACAGGCTTCCTACCTATATTAAACATGCTAAGCATGCTCTTTCCCTAAAGTCTTTGCACTGACTTTTTTTGTGACTGAATAGGTATTCCTATAACTTGCTGCCTTCTCCCTATTTCATTCTAGTCAGTGCTTAAATGTTACCTTTTCATTGACGTCTTCTATAAGCATCCTATTTACAATTAATCATCTCTGTCCCCATGTCAGCACCAACATTCTCCTTAATCTAATCCATTTTTTTCTAAAAAATCTATTATTTTTAACTGTATATAATGTATTCATAACTTATATGCTATATACATTGTTTATTTATTGTCTGTCTCTCCTTTCTCCGCTATCACTAGAATGTTTTGTGAAATCAATGATTCTTTCTGTTTTTTTTATTGATGCATCCCAAGGCCCAATAAGCCCTCAGCAAATCTTTGGTGAATGAATAAATTAATAATAAAGGCTGAAACCATGTAGAGTACAAGTCATCTAACACAGGACTGGAAACACAGGCTGAGTCAGTGAATTTTCTTGTGCTTTTCCTCTTCGCACTGCTTTATGTGTCTGGTTTCTATATCTCCTTCCCCTCCCCACCCCTTCTAGACCATTTATAGCACTCTTTATTCTTTTTCTAAATCAGTTCTCTTCCATCCTTCTAATGATATAAACATGAGAAAAACTGGTTTCCTGGGTGGAACTGTCAAATATAGAGATTATTTTTTTCTAAAAGGACACAACCAAGGTATTGCTATAAACATATTTATCTATACCTTTTGGATCTATCCTGGGAAAAAACATTGCATTTCAGTGTTTTTTGTTGTTGTTTCTGTTGTTTGTTTGTTTTTAGGGTGACTGGTTTAAAACAGATACACCTACTTCTTATTTACACCTGTATTAATTTTAGAACTTATGACTCCAAGGAATTATTCCAATCACTAAAGTAATTGAATATTGTATTTTAACAAATTTAAGATGCTGTATGTTAGAAGCTGCATGATTATTTTTATTTACCACTAAGAAAGAAAAAAGGGTTGCTGATTAAACTATGATACAATGCTTTCTTAACATTTAGCAGTTGGTTGTTGCTATGTAATTTTGGTGATTCCTCCATAGATAAATATTTACTTCTCTAATATCAGACTTGCATCCTGCTGCTGTTCTGTGCCTTTCTGTGAACACATTAACTCTTGTTTCAGTGCTGAATCATAGTTAATCTTTCTGAAGACATTTGAATTAAACTCAACATTGGAACCCCCTTTTGGAAGGACCTGTGTTTAGAGTATCCTTTATATTGATGACTATTTTTCATTTGAGGTCAGATTTGACTGTTTAAAGAAACCTAATGAGGCAGGTCTGCCAATTAAGGTATAAGGGATGGTTAAGAAATTAGTGGAATGGGATTCTCTGGTGGTGTAGTGGCTAGGCTTCGGTGCTTTCAATGCCATGGCCTGGGTTCGATCCCCAGCCAAGGAACTACCAAAAACACCAAATTAAACGAAAAAAGAAATTAGTGGAATGAAAAGAAAGAAAGGTAAAAAATACTACTTATTATTTTTCTTTTTAAATATATTCACTCTTAATGCTAATACACTTTTCAGATCTTTCAATAAGTTATTTATACTCTTAGAAAAAATGTTTTGTATTTGCCCTAAAATTACAGCTTTAACCTCTTTGTTGCCTATAAATTTTTTCCCTTGAAACTTTATTTTTCATATTTGTGAACAAATAATAATCAGATGGAGCCAGGTGTGGACTGTAAGGAGGGTGGTTTAACATGGGAATCCACAGTCTTGAAGAGAAGCCAATGCAATATTGCTCTTGTGCATGAGTGAGTTGTTGTGCAAAAGCAGCACATGTGGTCCATTTTTCTCTTTTTTCTCTTTCACAGATTCTTTTAACTGCTTTAGTGGACTTGAACAGTGCTTTCCAGTTATTGTGAGATCTTTATCCTTGCAATCCGTCAGCAGGATACCCTCCATATCCCAAAAAACTGTAACCATGATTTTTCCAGTCAATTGTGACACCTTAAACTTCTTACAGGGTGGCATGCCCTTTTCATGCCACTGCAGGGACTCCTGCTTTGACTCAGGCTCATAATGATGAACCCAAATTTCATCTCCAGTGACAATCCAGTTTAAAACTTTATCTTTATTGTCTCTGCAGAGGTCCAAAAAATGTCATGAGCACTTAACACACTGTTTTGTTTGTTTGTTTGTTTGTTTTTGTTATTGTTGTTGTTTTGAAGCTGCCTGGGTATTCTCGGTACACATCTTGAACCAACTTTTGACATTCATAGATGCTGATGGAGAATATTCAAAATGGTTACAGGTGATACTCCAACCATTTCTGCAAGTTGCTTTTTATTCTACCTGGTGTCTTCCACTACTAGTTTTCAACATTTTTGACAGTGTCTGAGGAAGTGGCCTCAACAGTGTGTCCCAAACAGAGGTCATCTTCAATCAACTCTCTGCATTGCTTGAAAAGTCTATGCCAATTGTATACCAAAGATTTCCCAGGGCACACAGTCCCCATGAACTGCTAACATCTCTTCCAAAATAGTTTGAGGTGTTTTCCCTCATTTTGTGAGAAACTTAATGATGGTGTAAAATTCAATTTTATTTATACTTGGGGTTTCTTTATGTTTGACATGATTCTTTGGTGATAGCTGAAAGAACACAGATGACAATAAGGCAGTAATTTGGCACATATACTAATAATAAGTCACACAATCCAACTGTGTACATTAATACTCCCATCTTTCTGATACCTACCTCTCATTCCATGACTATAGGATGACTATGAGCAATTGGGCAATACAGCTTTCACTCATAATTAAATGATTATAGTTTTCTTGAGTTGGCTATAAACCAAAGCAGAGGCATACCATGAGGGCTAAAACCAAGCTGACCAGATGTCCTATTTTAAATGGGACAGAAAACAGTGGTACTGTCCCATTTCAAATGGTAGGTATATGGTCAGCCTAGTCTCACTGGGCTAAATTCAAGGTGTCAGTAGGCTGACTATACATACTGTTTGAAAAAGGACAGTACTGTTGTTTTGTGTCCCATTTAAAATGGGACACCTGGTCAGCCTAGATAAAACATTTATGGACCTGCAAATATCAGATGCTAAAAGAAAACAAAAACAAAAACAAAACAAAAACAGAACAAAACAGAACGCACATTGACCTCATTTATTAATAGTAGCAATTAGAGTTGGATGTATGTTTAGTTAGTACACATTAGGGATCCCAAATTAGCTGCTCAAGGAAGTATTTGGCTCCTGAAAGTATTTTGTGTGGTTCTGTTATTGAACCCACACAATGTGTTAATAGGCTATATAATTAGGAAGATTTTAGGCTTGGTGTCAATCTAGGCAATTTGGTCCTCATTGTCCTATATCCACTCACTCAGAGTTTTTATGCAGGCATTTGGGCTTCTGATTTCTGATGTGCACATTCTTTTATCTAAAGGAATTTTGAATAGTAGTCATCACTCTGCTCAAAAAAAAACCCCAACAACAACAGAAAAACAAAACAAAACAGAACAACAACAAAAACCGCAAACAACCAAAAACCCTTTAAGGTATTTTATGTTCCAATTCAAGCAGCCTTTAAACCACTTCCAGCTAAAAATAATTTTTTCTTTTCCCAAATTTTATAAAATTTCAGTGAACCTCACTTTGCACTCCTGATCAGCTGTCTTCCGTTGTACTCTTTGTGAAGAGTTCTCATTTCATTTTACAGAATGTGTCCTTTATCAGCAGTGGTGCTCCTGAGGAAATCAGGCTTGAGCTCTTCAAAGAGATTCACTTATTATACTTTTTGCAACAGCATAAAATACTCCCAAGTGTTTGGATCTTTCACTTTGTACATTTTTCTTCCTCCTTCCCAGCCCTGGTTGCCTTGATTTAGAACAGGAGTGTCCAACCTTTTGGCTTCCTGGGCCACATTGGAAGAATTGTCTTGGGTCACACATAAAATACACTAACACTAATGAGAGTTGATGACCTCTCTCTGCTTCTCCGTGTATGATCCTGGGCTATGTCCATGTCTTATCTCAGGGCTCCTACTCCAAATGAACCATAATTAGGAGGTATGGTTCACTTACCACAGGAAGAACTGGGACAGTACCAAGGATGCGAGTTCACGGAGCACCGGCCTGCATAGGTCTCTAGTACCTAGCACTACTTTTTGTATTGGCAGATCTTTGATAAAAATTTGTTGATGAAATAAATTAAACAACAAAGCAGTTATAGTAGCATCTCATGATGTGGAAAGGAAAGTATTTATTCAACTAATATTGCATGGCCTTCCTTAGATGTGGCACCATAATAGTAGGTGCTGAGGATTCAAAGATAAAATGATAAGGTCTCTTTCCTAAAGCACTTCACACTGTACTGGAGCCGAGAGTTAGAGGAAAAGTCTGTGTGGTCAACTTGGCTAGAGATAACAAAGAGCCTACTAACTTGTAAGTCTTAATGCCAGGCCTAGTTCCAAACAAATTCTGAATATACTAGGAAAATTAGAGTTTCTAAGCTGGAAAAATTCTTGAGAGAAGTTGCAAAACCTTTGTCTTGGGCCTTCATGCTGACTGAGAATGGTGGCCAGATGAAGGATTTGGCCAGGGACAAATGAACATCTATATGAGGTCATGAATAGATTTCCCAGGGCTGCCCATTCTACCCTTTGGTTAAGATTTTCTGGGATACTAGTTAAAAAAGGGGATATTTTTCTCATATATCTAGAAAAGTTTTTGTTTGTTTGTTTCTTTGTTTCTTAACACATATGGGAATTTAAAAATATCACACGGCCTCCTGCAGATCAGGCCCTTTCATTGGCGTAGGATGACTTTTAAAATGATGAAATTTGTTGTGATATGTAACTGAAGTTCTGACATTTTTTTAAAGAAATGAGGCCCCAACCTTACCAGTAAATTTGAGCTTTTTACTTAACATCACAGATGTGTGGTCAACATTTTTTGATTATGAAGCAAGCTCTAAAAATATAGAGCAGCCAAAGTGATCTTCTTCTATATAAACTGTAAGTTATCTTCCCCATCATCTCATTGAAGAGACTCTTGAGGGCTAAAGTAAGTAGGTTATCCTCTCATCTAACCAACACAAGTAACTGGCTACTGTGAGTGACACCAACCCAGAGTGAGGTGGAGGGAAATGTGGGTGAATTGCTTTCTGAGGTCTGGGTTGCTGTTTGTCACTCTGTCTCTTGGTATTGCCAACCATAAGCAACCTTCCTTCGGCGCAAGTTGTTACCCAAGAGGAACCATGTCCCAAGCTGTTGACACGCTCTATGTCAAGGCAGCATGGCTCAAAGCAACAATTCCAGTAAGTATTAGGCTCTGCTTAGAATGATGTCTATTCAAGGACATTTGTAATTCCAGGTAAAACTTACTTGTTTTTGTTTTATTGTAGGAAGATCGCATAAAAAGTATACAATTATTAAAAAAGAGAACAAAAAAGCTCTTTATGGTAAGCCAGAGGATCCTTTTTATTTTCACATTTCTACTTGTTTGATGCTTTCCCCCCTGCATTTAAATTTTTTCCATATGGTCATTAAGTAATAATCAGGGCAATGTTTCAGTGACAGTATATAAAAACTATTTATGGTTTCTTATTTATAGAAAAGCTGCAGATTCCAAGAACAGCTTCTGTCCTTCTTCATGGAAGATGTTTTTGGTCAACTCCACTTACAAGTTTGCAAGGAAATACAATTTGTGGAAGAATTTCATAGCCTTAGGCAGAAATTGAACCACTGTGTAAGTATGAATTGCAAATATGGTGAGTTGATCCTAGAAATCTACCTAGAAAACAGCACATATGAAGCTGTCTGCACACCAAAGGGTGAGTAAAAGGGACTTTCTAATTTTGGCTGGTAGTTCAAATGGAGAGTTCGTCACCAGGAAAACAGCGTTAAATAATCATGCATAACTCAGAATGCCACTATTTATTATTTCTTACAGAAGGTGCATAAAACATATAGAAGAGATCTAAAGTAACATGGAATGCTCCTCAAATATTTATTGAATTTTTATCATTCCCTCTTTATGATTCTCAAATAATTAATTCATTCATTTAATAAATATTTCTTAATTACCAACTATGTGCCAAACACTTTTCTAAGCTATTTCCTTCTTTCTTCCCTCCCTCCCTCCCTCCCTCCCTCCCTCCCTCCCTCCATTCTTTCCTTCCTCCCTCCCTCCCTTTTCTATATTGAAGAGAGATTTTAGATTGTCCTTTTAAAATTTATTTATCAAATTTTCTATGGTTGTATTCTTTTTAAGGCATGGTCTCAGTAAAAACTTTTAAAAAAGCGTGGTCTGTCTTCTTTGGTACTTCAATTATTTAATGCTTCATTATGATCACTGTCACCATTAGCAATGGGGAATTGCTAACCTTGATTGTGTAAAAATACCTACAGGAATAAAGATCAGTGTAGAAAAGCAAAGCAAAGCAAAGCAAATGCCAAGTTAGAATGTGTGCAGTATAGCTGCCTTGCCTCTGTGAGGTGTAGAATATTTTCTGTGACTTTGTTTGGGTTCTAAGTATGTTTTCTCCAGCCTCCTGTGGGACAGTGATGACAATTGCAGTTCTTGTGATGACAGATAGAAATGAGCTTCTACTTTCAGGCATGATAGTCATTGAGACTTAAGCACTGGGTAGTTGAAGGTTGACATTTATTTTTTAAGAGTTAGGATATCTTTTTGTGTGGTCCTTGAAAGTGCTCAGGAACCCAAAGTACAGAGGCATTTTGTGAGGGTGAACTGGTCAGTTCAGTTAAAAAAAAAAATCAATGAATTTCTGTTCTCTCTCTCTCTTTCTTTTTTATTAGTTTGTGTTTACATTATGTCCTTGTTTGGGACTGAGTTGCATGGCTTTTCATAGACTCTCTCATCCCATTAAAATAATGACAATGATTAAAAAATACAAACTCTTTATAGAATACAGAGAAAATGCTCTGGGTCAGTTCCCTTGCCTTAAGTAATGGAATAGCCATCACTTATCTTTGGTTTATATTATACTTAACCTATGAAGTAATCTTATTAAGATAGTGAATAGTGTAGTCTCTTAGATTTAAGTTGAATTATTACATAATTTTATTTTTCATTTGGCTCTCCTGATAAAGTGATTATTATATCCAGAAAGAGTTTTCACCACTAAAAGACTTAAGAAGAAGAGAATAATCCACTGACGGGGGAAATAGAGACCTATGGCAGTCACTGTAGGCTAGACTGGAGTCATTTGAAAGAACAAGCAAGTGTTCCAATTTCAGTATCTGAAAACAGAGATCTTCTTTAGCTCTCTTTTTTTTTTTTTGAGTACCTCCTGTTTCTCTTTTTACTAGAGACCTTGGTTTCTCTGTGTAGGTGCTATCCATTGCATTAGCCATATAATTTAATTTAAAGTTATTTTTTCTCAAGTGCTAAGCCAATATATATTGAACATTTTCATTGCTGTTTTATTTTATTTTATTGTTAAATTTATTGGGGTGACATTGATTAGTAAAAATTATATAGGTTCTAGGTGCAGAATTCTACATTACATCCTCCGTGCATTGTGTTATGTGTTCATCACCCAGAGTCAGTTCTCTTTCCATCACCGTATCTTTGTGTCTCTGTCTCTTCTCCACCCCCATCCCCACCTTACCCTCAGGTAACTACTAATCTATTGATTGTGTCCATGAGTTTTGCTTCTTTGTTGTTTTCAATTTTATGTTCTACATATGAGTGGAATCATGTAGTTCTTGTTTTTTTCTGTCTGGTTTATTTCACTTAGCATGGTAATTTGTCCATTTTTTTAATTGAATTTTTTGTTTTTTTTTTCCTTCTATTTTGATTATTTGTTTATTCTGTTCTTTAGATTTCACATATAAGTGAGATCATATTGTATTTGTCTTTCTCAGTAGGACTACTTTCACTTAGCATGGTATCTTCTAGTTCCATCCATGTTGTTGCAAAAGGTAAAATTTTATTCTTCTTTATGGCTGAGTAATACTCCATTGTCTAAATGTACCACAGCTTCTTTATCCAATCATTTATTGATGGACATTTAGGTTGTTTCTATAGCTTGGCTATTGTGAATAATGCTGCAATAAACATAGGGATGCATATATTTCCAAAATTAGTGTTTTGGATTTCTTTGGATAAATACCCAGGAGTGGAATTTCTGTATCATTAGGTAGTTTCATTTTTAATTTTTGACAAACTTCCATACTATTTTCAATAGCTGGATGAATTTGCAGTCCCACCAGCAGTGTAAAAGGGGTCCCTTTCTTCCACATCCTCTCCAACATTTGTTGTTAGTTGACTTATTGATGAGAGCCATTCTGACAGGAGTGAGGTGGTATCTCATTATAATTTTGATTTGCATTTCTCTGATGATTAGTGATATTGAACACCTTTTCATGTTTTATTGGCTGTCTGTATGTCTTCCTTGGAGAAATGTCTATTTAGGTCTTCTGCTCATTTTCTAATCTGGTTGTTTGTTTTTTAAGTGTTGAGTTGTATGAGTTTCTTTTAGATTTTGGATATTAACCCTTTGTCAGTTGCCTATTTTCTCCCATTCTGTGGGATGTCTTTTTGTTTTGTTGATGGTTTCTTTTGCTGTAAAAAACCTTTTCAGTCTGATGTAGTTCCATTTGTTTATTTTTTCCTTTGTTTCCCTTGCCTAAGGAGATACATCAGTAAAAGTATTGCTAAGGGTAATGTCTGAGAGATTGCTTAAATTCAATATTATTTTAAATGAAGTTTGTTAATGATAGTGAGGTGCTAGAAGAAATCCTTGCCTGATATAGTACAGCATATCTGGAAACCTACAACCTCCCAAACCATGTCTGGCTTTTTTTTTCAAACCGTTGACTCCTTGAGTCAAATAGCTAGAAAATGCATAATGATGGTTATAACCAAACCCAAGCAGTGTTCTAGATGAAAACTTTTAAACATAGAACTTTCTAGGAAATTTGGCTTTCCTTGATTGGTTTTTTGAAGTGCTTTTTTTTTTTTTTTTTTCTAAAGGGACTCATTCGATCTGTCATTAGAGATGTTTCTTTCCGGGACTTGGGCAACAGCAGCATTAGAGCAGTATGGCACTTCCGGCTGTCTGTGCCAGTTTACTAAAGTGACTGGCTCCCCCTTATGGCTAAATGTGAACACAACATCTAATGAACCTCCCTAGAGGCCACAGAACTCTCAGCTGTACTTCTTACATTTGCCTATCTGAAGCCACCACTCTTAGCATCAGTCAGTTTGTCTCAGAAGCTATGGAGTTCATGCCCTGGAGTGTATCAACCACCTCTGGGAAACTGGAAAAGAAAGTATGGGGATTAGCCTGAGCTTTGGAAAGCCATCTCAGACTTTTTGCTTTAGTGCTTGTGTTGTGTTTAATCTTTTGGCCAATCATAATTTTGTATTTTTGGCAACAGAAGCTGGTATCTGTTTAATATGAATTTACTGAGCATCTATTCCAGGTGGAGTTCTAAGTTAGTAGTTGGGACAGGGTTTAGCAGGAAGAAGTTATAAACTATAAAGTAGGTAATATTAACTTGAATGTAATGTTAATAAAAAGTGGGCAAAAAATATAGTCAATATATAAACAGCCAAGATATAGGAAGTAATTATGTTTGCTGTATTTCCCCCATTGTCTTTTCTGTTGGGAGTTGTTATGGGAAAAACCAGTAAGATGCAGATTTATCCTCTACGACATTGGTTTCCCCAAGGTATGTGCTGGGTCTCAGGGGTACACGAAAAATAATCAGTAATGGCAGAAAAACAAGTAAAGTAAAAAAATGCAAAATGTTAATTATGGAACAATAAATGTTAAGTTTGAATCACCCTTAATGGAGCCACTTCAAAATTAGATCACATTAGCGAATGATGATTCATGAGGGCGTGGCTATGAGCCCTGCCCCCAAACCGCTCTTCTACCAATCACTAAGCACAGTTCAGAAAAATCCATTTGCAATGTTTCTGGAACTTACCCAAATATATAAATACATCTGTAGCCAGACTGTTTGATCAGTTTTGATATTGACTAAGCGAAAGTAAGTGTATTGTCTTTAATCATGTAGTTTTTAAATTTAACTTTTAAATACTTGATCATCATTATCAATATTTAACTGTGTTATGAATAATGCGAAGTGAAATCTGTGGTTTGCACTTTTAGTTTAGTAATTTTCCTTTCCTAACTTCTCTCATTTCCACTATTTTACATTAAGATGGGCACTGAACAAATGTGTCAGTATTTAAAACCAGCTGTTTTAAAAACAAGGGGTACAATTTATAGAATGTGTTTAAAAGGGTACACAAGTGGAAAAAGATTGGAAACCACTCCTGTAGGAGTTTTGTAGTGTGTGTGTGCTGGGGCGGGGTGTACGCGCATGCGCACGCTGCTGGGAAGATTCTGGTGCAAAGACAGGAAAGGGCAAGGTCACTTTACAAACAGTCATAACCAAAGGAAGAAAAGAAAAGCACTGTAATAACAGTACTAGCAAAGTTCTAGGGATTCAGAGCTCCACTAGTACCTCTCAAGACTAAGTCGAGGAAGATTTTCAAGGAGGGACTTAGAGAGGGGCTCTGAATTCTGTTGGCTCCATTCCAGGGGATCTCAACACATTTCAAAATTGGTCCAGGGCTTTTTCCATGAATCGAAGCAGGCAGAGATGGGGCAATCCCTGTTTCCAGGTCCCAGAAGTCCACACTAATACTTAGGTTAGTGTGTCTAAATAAGATTTTGGAGGACTGATTTTAAAAACAAACAAAGAAAAAACCCAATACTGCATTTATGATGTTTCCAGATTGAAATGCTGTCTGAATTTGACTGTTGACCTGTATACAGAATTTTGGCATATAGTCCACGTGTTTAATGTGTGTACTTGGTATTTAAATTAATGCTGACAGTAAAGCATTGGTGTGTACTCTTTGAAAAATGCCTTCCCCCCCTCAAACTTGGAAGTAAAAAAGCAAAATAATTGATAGAACCCAAAATTATTTATTTTGTATCTTAATACATTGAAGATAATAATAAGGATTATTATAGCTCTTTATAAATTGCTATCTTGTAATGATAATTTTAAATGTACTGGTTCTAGGTGGATGTTTTCTTTCTCTTGACACTTTTTAATGGACACCCAAATTGTTAACAATGATTATTCTGCTAAAGGTGCAATGATACTTTAATTTGTGAAAATAAAATATTTTAATGCCAAAATCTGCTTTATTTCACCAAATAGAATTTGATTCAGGGTAAATGTGTTGATTATATATTGAACTAGGTGAAAATTTCCATTTGGTCATTTTAACATATGAGAGTTGTCTGGAAAGTATCCAGCTTTATCATACGAAAAATAGAAGCATATGTGGCTGAATCTTTTCTGGACAGCCCTCATATGTATACACTTGTGAAATCACTACTACATTCAGATAATGAACATACCCATTACCCACAAAAGTTTTCTGTGCTCCTTGGCGATCGTTTGCCTCTCTACCTCTGTGCCTCTGTCCCCAGAAAACGATTGATCTGCTTTATTTTAGTATAGATTTGTTTGGATTTTCTAGAATTTAATGCAAATTGCATAATAACCTGTTGCATTCTTTAGTGTCTCATTTCTTCCACCTAGCATAGTTACTTGAAATTTATTCATATTGTATCAATGTATTGAGTGTATCTGTAATTCATTCCTTTTTATTGTCAAGTATTATATCATTTTAATGATATACCAAAATTTACCTATTCATTTATTAATGGATATTTGTTTTTTCCCTCCAGTTTTTGGCTATTGCAAATAAAGCAGCTATACATATTTGCAATACAATTAATTTTTTTAATTTCTCAAAGAACCAGATTATAGTTTAATAGATTTTCTCTATTGCTTTTCTGTTTTTATTTCACTGATTTTCATTCTAAACTTTATTATTCCTTTTCATTTTTGTTAAATTTACATTTAATCTGCTGTTTTTAAAATTTTTTTAGGGGAAAGCTTGGGTCATTAATTTAGGATCTTTTAGTTTTAAAGTTGAAGCAGAGATTATTAATTTCAGATTTTCCATCCTTTTGGATAGAGATTTAGTGTTACAAATTCTACTTTAAGTTTTAGCTACATCCCACAAAATTTGATATTATGGTTTATTATTATTTTTTATTTTTTTACTGTTAAATTTATTAGGGTGACATTGGTTAGTAAATATTACATAGATTCCAGGTGTACAATTCTATAATACATCGTCTATGTGTTGTGTTATGTGTTCATCACCCAGAGTCAATTCTCTTTCTATCACCATATGTTTGAGACCCCATCCCTTGTCTCCCACCACCTTCCCCCCACACCCTCAGATAACCACACACCACTAAGCTATTGATTTTGTCCATGAGTTTTTGTTTCTTCACTGCTTTCAGCTTTGTGTTCCACATGAGTGAAATCATATGGTTCTTGGTTTTCTCTGTCTGGTTTATTTCTCTTTGCATAATGGTCTTGAGGTCCATCCATTTTGTCATAAATGGCCTTATTTCACTTTTTCTACAATATATTTTTTTTGGGGGGTAGTGCCCTGGCTGGAAATTGAACCCAGGCTGCAGCATCAAGAGTACTGAAGTCTAGCCACTATAACACCCCCTCCTATTTCACCTTTTCTTATGGCTGAGTAATATTTCATTGTGTATATGTACCACAGCTCCTTTATCCAGTCATCTGTCACAGGGCACTTTGGTTGTTTCCATGCCTTGACCACTGTGAATAGTGCTGCGATGAACATTGGGGTCCATATATCTTTGTGAAGGAAGATTTTCAAATATTTTGGGCTGTCTCTTTGCTTTGTTGATGATTTCTTTTGCTGTACAGCAGCTTTTTAATTTGATAGAGTCCCATTCATTTATTTTTGCTTTAATTTCCCTTGCCTTTGAGGTCAGGTTCATGAAGTCTTCCTTGAGGCCTAGGTCTATAAGTTTAGTACCTATGTCTTCTTCTATACAGTTTATTGTTTTGGGTCTTATGTGAAGGTCTTTAATCCATTTTGAGTTAAATTTTGTATATGGTGAGTGTTCACAGCTCAGATTCATTCTTTTGAATGTTTTTCCAGCATTCCCAGCACCACCTACTGAACAGGGTGTCTTTTCCCCATTGCATATTTTTTGCTCCTTTATCAAAAATTATTTGTCCATAAATTTGAGGATTTATTTCTGGGTTTTCAATTCTGTTCCATTGGTGTGTGTGCCTGTTTTTCTACCAATACCAAGCTGTTTTGACTGTTGATGCTTTGTAATATAAATTGAAGTCAGGGAGTGTAATGCTACCAGCCTTATTCTTTTTATGTAGTATTGCTTTGGCAATTCGAGGTCTTTTATGGTTCCATATAAATCTGATAATTCTTTTATCTATTTCACGAAAGTATGATTGTGGGATTTTGATGGGTATTGCATTAAATCTGTAGATTGCTTTGGGCAGAATGGCCATTTTAACAATGTTAAGTCTTCCTATCCATGAACAGGGG